>JAHIAM010004403.1:0-44082 GCA_021605205.1 Aegilops longissima | reverse complement strand
TTCATATAAAGTGCATTGAATACTATGAGAAGTTTGATTCCTTATGATTGTTTTGAGATATGAAGATGGTGATATTATAAGTCATGCTAGTTGAGTAGTTGTGAATTTGATAAATACTTGTGTTAAAGTTTGTGATTCCTGTAGCATGCACGTATGGTGAACCGTTATGTGATGAAGTCGTAGCATGATTTATTTATTGATTGTCTTCCTTATGAGTGGCGGTCGGGACGAGCGATGGTATTTTCCTACCAATCTATCCCCTAGGAGCATGCGATAGTACTTTGTTTCAATAACTAATAGATTTTATGTGAGTTCTTATGACTAATGTTGAGTCCATGGATTATACGACTCTCACCTTCCACCACATTAGCCTCTAATATGCGCAAGACCTTTCGCCGTATCATACACCCACCATATATCTTCCTCAAAACAGCCACCATACCTACATATTATGGCATTTCCATAGCCATTCCGAGATATATTGCCATGCAACTTTCCACCGCTCCGCTTATTATGACACGCCCATCATTGTCATATTGCTTTGCATGATCATGTAGTTGACATCGATTTGTTGCAAAGCCACCGCTAATAATTCTTTCATACATGTCACCATAAGTCATTGCATATCCCTGTATTCCCACCGGAGGCATTCATATAGAGTCATATTTTGTTCTGAGCATCGAGTTGTAATTCTTGAGTTGTGAGTAAATAAAAGCGTGATGATCAACATTATTAGAGCATTGTCCCAAGTGAGGAAAGGATGATGGAGACTATGATTCCCCCACAAGTCGGGATGAGACTCCGACGAAAAAAGAAAAAAAGGCCATAAAAAGAGAAGGCCCAAAAAAATGAGATAAAAGAGAGAAGGGACAATGCTACTATCCTTTTACCACACTTGTGCTTCAAAGTAGTACCATGATCTTCATGATAGAGAGTCTCCTATGATATCACTTTCATATACTAGTGGGAATTTTTCATTATAGAACTTGGCTTGTATATTCCAATGATGGGCTTCCTCAAATGCCCTACGGCTTCGTGAGAAAGCGAGTTGGATGCACACCCACTTAGTTTCTTTTTGTTGAGCTTTCATACACTTATAGCTGTAGTGCATCCGTTGATACGCCTAGTTGATGTGAGACTATCTTCTCCTTTTTGTCTTCTCCACAACCACCATTCTATTCCACCTATAGAGCTACGTCCATGGCTCACGCTCATGTATTGCGTGAATATTGAAAAAGTTTGAGAACATCAAAAGTATGAAACAATTGCTTGGCTTGTCATCGTGGTTGTGCATGATTTAAATATTTTGTGTGATGAAGATAGATCATAGCCGACTATATGATTTTGTAGGGATAGCTTTTGGCCATGTTATTTTGAGAATACATGATTACTTTGTTAATATGCTTAAAGTATTATTGTTTTCATGTCAATATTAAACTTTTGTTTTGAATCTTATGGATCTGAATATTCATGCCACAATAAAGAAGATTACATTGATAAATATGTTAGGTAGCATTCCACATCAAAAATCTGTTTTTATCATTTACCTACTCGAGGACGAGCAGTGAATTAAGCTTAGATGCCGATACGCTCCAACGTATCTATAATTTTGATTGTTCCATGCTATTATATTATCTATTTTGGATGTTTATGGGCTTTATTAAACACTTTTATATTATTTTCGACTAACCTATTAACCCAGAGCCCAGCCAGGCCGCTTTTTCCTTGTTTCGTTGTTTCGCAGAAAAGGAATATTAAACGGAGTCCAAACGGAATGAAACCTTGGGGAGAGTTATTTTGGAAAGAAAGCAATACAGGTGACTTCGAGTGCACGTCAGGGGATCAACGAGGAGAGCACGAGGCAGGGGGGCGCGCCCACCCCCGAGCGCCCACCGTGGCCCCTCGTGGCTCCCCTTACCAACTTCTTTTCGCCTATATATCCATATAAACTAAAACCATCGGGAATAGAATAGATCGGGAGTTACGCCGCCAAGCAAGCCTCTCAGAGCCACCAAAACCAATCGGACCCTGTTCCGCACTCCGCCGGAGGGGGGGATCCTCACCGTGGCCATCTTCATCATCCCGTGTTTCCATGACGAGGAGTAGTTCATCCGGGCTGAGGGTATGTACCAAGAGCTATGTGTTTGATCTCTCTCTCTCTCTCGTTCTTGAGGTGATACGATCTTGATGTATCGCGAGCTTTGCTATTATAGTTGGATCTCATGATGTTTCTTCTCCCTCTACTCTCTTGTAATGGATTGAGTTTTCCTTTGAGGTTATCTTATCGGATTGAGTCTTTAAGGATTTGAGAACACTTGATGTATGTCTTGTGTGCGATCTGTGGTGACAATGGGATATCATGTGATCCACTTGATGTATGTTTTGGTGATCAACTTATGGGTTCCGCTGTGAACTTATGCATAGGGGTTGGCACACGCCATCTTGACTCTCCGAAGAAACTTTGGGGCACTTTCTTTAAAGTACTTTGTGTTGGTTTGAATAGATGAATCTGAGATTGTGTGATGCATATCGATAATCATACCCACGGATACTTGAGGTGTCATTGAGTATCTAGGTGACATTAGGGTTTTGTTGATTTGTGTCTTAAGGTGTTATTCTAGTATGAACTCTATGATAGATCGAACGAAAGAATAGCTTCGTGTTATTTTACTACGGACTCTTGAATAGATCGATCGTAAAGAATAACTTTGAGGTGGTTTCGCACCTACCATAATCTCTTCGCTTGTTCTCCGCTATTAGTGACTTTGGAGTGACTCATTATTGCATGTTGAGGGATAGTTATATGATCCAATTATGTTATTATTGTTGAGAGAACTTGCACTAGTGAAAGTATGAACCCTAGGCCTTGTTTCCTAGCATTGCAATACCGCTTATGCTCACTTTTATCGCTTGTTACCTTGTTGTTTTTATATTTCCAGATTACAAAACCTATATCTACCATCCATATTGCACTTGTATCACCATCTCTTCGTCAACTAGTGCACCTATACAATTTACCATTGTATTGGGTGTGTTGGGGACACAAGAGACTCTTTTGTTATTTGTTGCAAGGTTGTTTGAGAGAGACCATCTTCATCCCACGCCTCCCATGGATTGACAAACCTTAGGTCATCCACTTGAGGGAAATATGCTACGCCCCACAAACCTCTCGCACTTGGAGGCCCAACAACGCCTACAATAAGAAGGTTATGTAGTAGATATCACCTTCGGGAGGACAACACAATGCTGATCCCTCAGCCGAGACACATCTTTGAGCCGCCAAGTGCATGTGCTAAAGGCCGAGTCCGCAATGGTGGCGTGTACTGGTCTCGCTCCACGACGAGGAAGTCGGGCAAGGCTTGGCACTTCATCGTAAAGCGAGGTTCAGAGGATGGTGGCCGCTGACTGAGCGCCCACTTGGAGATCCGCCAGAGGCGCCCCATCCGGCGATCTCGCCGAGGGGGCCGTGGCCGACCGCGTAACAACATGCTTTGAAGTACTGCTTCAACTTGGCGTGAAGTACACGCCGTGAACACATTTTCCGTAGGCGGGTAATTCGCTTTGAGGCGGAGAGCACTCACCTCGTAGTAGACAGTGGCATTGGACGGCTTGGACTTGCTCCTCTCCGTCATCGACCATCATCACTGGGTTGACCGATCGCGAGGTGGCGGCGCGATGTAGAGCAGCGCTTTCTCGGCCGTGCGCGGCCAGGATCGGTGCGTGGAGAGCATGCGCTTCAGTCCCGGAAGCCTCGTCCGCCTGATCGCTCAATTCGAACGGCGCTGCCTTCTTCATCAATCGACATAGGGCAAGGCCTCGCCCAGCCGGCCGAGAAACCGCTGACCGAGGCTAAGCAGCCGGTGAACTTCTGTGACATCGCGAATCGAGATGGCTTGCGATGCGCACGATGGCCTTGATCTTCTCCGGTTCGCCAATGCCGCCGGCCCGAGACGAGGAAGACGAGTAGCTTCCGCCGACGCTGAAAACGCACTTCTAGGTTGAGCTTGACTTTGTACTGCGCAGGTTGGTGCAGGTTTCTTCAGTGTCGCCGAGGAGTGTGAGGTGCTGCTTGGTCTTCACCACAATGTTGTCCACATCGGCATGGATGTTGCGGCCGAAAGTTGCGGCAGCAAGCATTTCTACATGCAGCGCTGGAAGGTGGCGCCGGGCGTTTTCAGCCGTAATGACATGGTGATGTAGCAATACGCCCAAAGGGCGGATGAAGGACGCCTCGTATGCCGGCCGGGTCTAGCTTTTATCTAATGATAGCCAGCCGAGTAAGCATCCGTGAAGGACAGAGCTCACAGCGGGCAAAGGAGTCGATTACTAGGTCGATCCACGGAGGGCTTAACGATCCTTGGGGCAGACCTTGTTCAGCTGGTGTAATCTATACACATGCGCCGTGTCTTGTTCTTTCTTTAGGACGAGGACTGGGTTGGCCAGCCACTGGGTGAAACACTTCAGATGAAGCCGCCGCTAAAAGCTTGGCACCTCTTCACCAATGGTTCTTCTCTCTCTTCGAGAAATGTCACAGGGTTGACGGACAGGCTTAGCATCCTTATGGACGGGAGTTTGTGTCTCGGCATTTCTGGATACCGTATATGTCCTTTGGGGTCCATGCAAAATATCCCGATTTCACGGAGGAAGTCGACGAGCTCGCCTTCCTATTTGCTGTTGAGGCGGTGCCCACGACAACATACTTGCTTTAGCTGGGGTCTTTCGGTTCAGTTCACTTTCTTGGTCTCCTTGAGGGCTTGAACGAGGCCTCGCCGGCCGCTCTCGGCCGGAACCGTGCGCCGACGCCTCATTGGCTGTGGCGACGATCCGGCCGAGCTGGCGCCGCCTCGCTATGACCAGCGACTCGCTAGCTTGGCACCGCCTCGGCGACTCGTACTTGCGGTAGTCGCCATGATAGTGATGAGGCCCTTCGACCCGTAGCTTCATTTTCATGTAAGCGAGAGAGGACTGCCATGAACTTGGCAAGCGCTGGTCGCCCAAAGAGCGCATGGTACGCTACCGACAGGTCCACCACCGAACCAGAGCGGCTCGCGTCGGAAGTGGTTGCTGTCACCGAACAGGACGTCGAGCCGGATCCGGCCGATCGGAGAGCAAGAGAGGCCAGGAATGATGCTGTGGAAGATCGTCCGGGTCGGCTCCAAGTCTTTGGCCTCGAGGCCGAGCTTGGTCATGGTGTCGCAGTAGAGGATGTTGATGCTGCTGCCACCGTCAATGAGGACACGGGAGAACTTGCACGTGCGCCGAGTTGCGACGATGGTGGGGTTGAGGACGAGGGCGTAGCCACCCGGTTCAAAGATGACAGCCGGGTGGTCTTTCCCGGTCCACGGACCGGTGTTCACCAGGCATGTACTCCGCTTGGCCGATGATGTGTTCACCTCCTACCGGCGAGGCGCCACGCGCTTTGTCGTCACCGAGGCTGGTGAAGACGATGTAAGTCGCGTTCTGGGTAGGGTAGACATCGTCGCGCATCGTGCCGCCAGTCGGGGGCGGTGGAGGAGGCGGAGG
Organism: Aegilops longissima; assembly: GCA_021605205.1. Taxonomy (NCBI): domain Eukaryota; kingdom Viridiplantae; phylum Streptophyta; class Magnoliopsida; order Poales; family Poaceae; genus Aegilops; species Aegilops longissima. The sequence goes on along the minus strand of JAHIAM010004403.1, from coordinate 38,559 downwards.
CGGCTGCCCCGCTCCCGGAGCCGGGGCCGGAGGAGGCGGGATGTCGCCCCTCATGAGGTGCTTGGTGATGGCGCACTACCGAAGTGTGTGCGTGGACGACCTTGCGCCGCTGTGGTGCTTGCAGAGAGTGTCGAGCATCTCCTCAAAACTCATGGCGGCTGCCACGCCGTCTTGCCGGTCCACCGTGATTTGGCGGCAGGTCGGTCGCGGCGCCGCCGGGCGGCCACGACGAGCCGGTTGTCGTAGCACTGGGCCAGCTGGTCAGCCTTGCGCTTGTTGTTTTGCTGGTTGTGCTGCTGCCGGCTTCCTTCGCCGGCCGGCTTCAGAGGGGGAACCGGCTTCGCTTTGTCGGCTTCATCCAGTGCCACCTCGATCTTCATGGCGGAGTCGGTGTTAGTGTACTTGTCCGCCGTCACCATGAGCACGACCATGGTGGCCGGCTCGAAGCGTAAGAGCTTGTGCTTGAGGAGGGTGCCATCCCGGCACCCGTTGACGAAGTATTGGATTACTTGGACTTCGTGGACGCCCTCGCAGCTGTTCCGGAGCTAGGTCCAGCGTGCGAGGTACTCGCGGCCGGTTTTCGCCGGTCCCTACACGCACATGGCGAGCTGGCTGGGGCAGCCTGGTCGCCGGTAGGTCCTTGTAAAGTTGCGTACGAAGGCTTGCTTGAAGTCGACCCACGTGTTGATGCTGCCCACCGGCAGGCTGTTCAACCACGTGCGGGCCGACCCCTGGAGCATTAGCGGCGCGTAGCGCACGGCGAGACGGTGGTTGCCGCCGGCGATGCCGATGGCGGTGGTGTAGTCGGTGAGCCAGTTGAGGGAGTCCTGGATTAGGGGGTGTACGGATAGCCGGACTATAGCCTTCGGCTGGACTCCTGGACTATGAAGATACAAGGTTGAAGACTTCGTCCCGTGTCCGGATGGGACTTTCCTTGGCGTGGAAGGCAAGCTTGGCGATACGGATATGTAGATCTCCTACCATTGTAACCGACTCAGTAACCCTAACCCTATTCGGTGCCTATATAAACCGGAGGGTTTTAGTCCGAGGGACTAACAACAATCATACCATAGGCTAGCTTTTAGGGTTTAGCCTCTCGATCTTGTGGTAGATCTACTCTTGTACTACCCATATCATCAATATTAATCAAGTAGGAGTAGGGTTTGCCTCCATCGAGAGGGCCCAACCTGGTAAAAACATCGTGTCCCTTGTCTCCTATTACCATCCGCTTAGACACACAGCTCGGGACCCCTACCCGAGATCCGCCGGTTTTGACAATCGACATTGGTGCTTTCATTGAGAGTTCTTCCTGTCGTCAGTTTTAGGCCCGATGGCTCCTCCGATCATCAACAACGATGCGCCCATGGTGAGACTTTTCTCCCGACAGATCTTCGATTCGGGCGGCTTTGCACCGCGGGCCAATTCGCTGGCCATCCGGAGCAGATTGAAAGCTACGCCCGCCATCGTCAGATTTGAAGTTTGAACTACACGGCCGACATCCGCGGAGACTTGATCTTTGACGGGTTCGAGCCACGCCTGCGCGCCAGACCGTCCCGAGGGGCATGATCTATCTCGCCACGGACAAGGTCCCGAGGTCGCACTGAGTCCGCCCGACCTTTAGCTCGGAGCCGACCGCTACTGACGAGGATGGGTGGCTGGACACCGCTGGGCTGCGATCTCCACGGGCGATTGAGCCGCAGACACCTACCCTGCCCACCTACCACGCCCACCTACCCCGCCCTTTGGCGGCTCAGACTCTAAGGCGCCGGACTCTCTCCGGACTCGTAGCCTTCCACGCCAACCAACCGAATCCGATTGCCGATCATGGAATTCACCGCCACGCATATCTTTCAAAGACACGCCTTTGGCGACATTCTGAATTCAGTAAAGTCTCTCTTTATCAGAGAGCCTCGCCGGATTATGGTCGAAGGTTGGGATGCGACGACGAAGAAAATCAAAGCCCACCCACCACCCACTTCAGAGCCACCGCCGATGGTTTAACCGACATGCTCGACTTCGATCAAGACATCGCCGGTATGGACGAAGATGCAGGAGATTTATCAAGAACCAGCACCCATGTGGCAATCGGAAGGCCACCTCACATATGAGATATACATGGTGGACATCCCAAAAGATGGAATGGCGATGGAACAGCGGAGGATGACCCTCCAAGAAACAGCCTAAGCGCCGACATCGGGCGCCGCCTAAATCCCGCCACAGAAAAAACGGTGATTCCGCACGGAGATAATAACACCCTGAATAAAGGTCGAAGACAACCCTCCAAAGAAGATTCAGCGCAGAGGATGGAGAAGCCAGCCTCATGAGAGAGCGGCAAAAAAGAGGTAGAGGATGATAATTACATGCCTCCTCCAAGATGAGGCAAGCCTCGACGATGACGAATTTGTCGTGCCCAAGGATCCCACGTCAACAAGAGCGCTTTCAAACGCAGGCTCATGGCCACGCAAGCAGCCTCAAGAAAAGCAGCAACAGCTTATAGCTGACCAAGATTTGCTAGTCGACAGATGGACTCAAGTCCTTGCGTCAAGAGTACGAACTCGAGCGCTCCAAGAGCTACCTAAGACAATGGCTGCTACCCCGATTAGAGGAGGAAGCACCTAAACCTACATCACCAAAGGCATGATATGGCTGACCGCCACCTCGCGGTCAGCGACAGAGAGGCCTCTCGCCTCAATTCAGGCCGCACTCGTCGCCGCCAAAAATACAAAGGCATGTGGAAATGCGCCTGACCGTAGATATATTGAGGACAAGGAAAGGCAGATAAGATCGATTTATGGATCGCTTGCGCCGCTACAACACGTGATTTATAACCGCCACGCCAGATATGGCAACTCCGCCCGGCCGAGCACAAGAGACAAAGCTCATTTGAGCTGCGCCGTGATATAGCCCAACACGTAGGCGCCGCGACACCCACTATGCTTCATGATGAAGTGATGGATCATCAAACCCGAGGGTTTCAAACCCAGAATATTGAATCATACGATGGCACAACAGATCCTCGGGTTGATCAAGGACTATCTCCTTCACATCCACATGGCCCGCGTGATGATCTACACGCCATCAAATACCTCCCACTCAAGCTTAAAGGACCAGCCCATCATTGGCTTAACAGCTTGCCGCCAGAGTCAATTGGTTGTTGGGAAGACCGAAGCCGCATTCCTCGACAATTTCCAGGCACATATGTGCGAACACCGACACCATGACCTAAGCCACATAATTCAGCAGCCGAGGAATCGACTGCATAATTCGGACACGGTTCCTAACCAAGAAAAATCAAATCGCCGATTGTCCTGGATGCCGAGGCCCTTGCAGCCTTCAAACACAACATCCGCGACGAGTGGCTTGCCCGCACCTAGGACAGAAAAGTCAAATCCATGGCAGCCCTCACAACACTCATGACCCGCTTATGCTGGAGAGGACAGCTGGCTAGGTCGAGTAACAACATGACCAAGAGCCCCGTAATTCGGATACCAAGGACAACAATGGCAGGTCGCTACGCAACAAGCACAAGCGCCGCGATTAACCATTTATAATGCCGAGGATACGGCAGTCAATGCCGATTCAGAGGCTCTAAACCCGCCGCCAAAAACCATTTAAAAGAAATACTCCGCCCGGCCCAATTTGGACCGAATACTGATCGCCGTGCTGTATACATGGCACTTCGAAAAGCTAGCCAATCACACCAACATGGATTGTTGGGTGTTCTAGCAGGCACGCAAGTTAAATGCCGAAACAATGACAAGGGGCTGCATAGCGATGACGCAGGAGGAGCCCGCCACGAACAATAGAGGATGTATATTTCTTCGCTTAGTGCGGACGGTGAACATGATATACGCAACCCACATACCCAAAAGGGAGCGAAGCGCACTAAGGGACGATACGCCGATGGAGCCGCCGCCTCTAAAGTTCAACCCGTGGTCTTCCTGCCCAATCACTTTTGATCGAAGGGACCACCCCACTAGCATCCGCCATGGCGGATTCGCCGCATTGGTTCTAGACCCAATCATTGACGGATTTCACCTCACTAGAGTCCTAATGGATGGCGGCAGCAGCCTGAACCTGCTTTATCAGGATAAAGTGCGCAAAATGGGCATAGACCCATCAAGTATTAAGCCCACAAAGACGACCTTCAAAGGCGCCATACCAGGTGTAGAGGCCAATCAGACAGCTCGCCACACTTGAAGTGGTCTTCGGATCCCCGGATAACTTCCGGAGCGAGGAGTTAATCTTCGACATAGTCCCATTCCGCAGCGGCTATCATGCACTGCTCGGACGAACCACATTTGCAAAGTTTAATGTGGTGCCGCACTACGCATATCTCAAGCTCAATATGCCAGGTCCTCGAGGAGTCTTTACGGTCAATGGAAACACCAACGCCTTCTCCGGACGGAGGAACACACGGCGCCCTCGCGGCGAAGTGCAAAGTAGCCTCTAAGGCAATTCTCGAGTCCGCGATAAACGTCCGGACACCCTCAAGCGCCTCGAGTAACCTACAACAAGACCGCTTAGCACGCTCCGAGCACGCATAGCAATGCGCCCAAGCCCCAGCCCTCGCGAATCGCAGAAACCAGATACGCGACATAATTGCGCCCGGAAATACCATGGGCATAGGGAAGGGCACGACCACGGCATGCCCGCATCGCGGCTCAACCACAACAGGCCCCGATTGTGCCATTCTTTTTTCTTTTTCTTTCTTTTACTTTCAGACTCCGCTCACGAAGCCCCGTCCGCATTAGAATCGCCAACACACGATACAACAGCCAGGGAAGCGTAAAGCTACGCCGAGTGTCCAGTGGTCTCTATTATGAGCAATTTATCTGCTTAACACAACATCCCGCCGGCTTACCCTCGAGGAAGACATGTTAAAAAGTCCTGTCCCTTGCTTATCGCACTATTTGTATCATTCTCGCTTTACAACAGCCCTTTGAATAAACAATATATAGCTTCCGCTTATTATTGATTTCCTTATATATATATATATGTTCATTTATGACATTGTGCAACCGACACTTTGGTACGGGCAATACACTGTGGGCTTAAGTACCCCATAACATGGTGTGATAAGTCCAACACTTTCACAAGTGCGGCACCTTTAACTTATAGCATTATATGCATCGGTTCAATCATGTCTTGGGTCAATAGTTGGGTTTGCCTGCCCCATGTTTTGGTACCTTACGCTCGTTATATCGGCTAAGGTAGCTGGGAGAACCACCGCGATTGTGCCCCGTTGAGCTGGGTTACAACTCAAGGAGAAAGCTAAACTGACCGTCATGATAGGGCGAGAGCCGGTCGCTGTTCGAGAGGTTTCGAGTCCCTAAAGACTTATGTCGCTTAGAGCGAGGAGTCGGCATTGTCCGCCTAGGCGTGATAGCACCCAACTCGGCCTTCCGAATACCAGGCTTCACCAAATTTAAAATTATAGAATTCTATGGCTAAGGAGAGTGTTCAAGCATTATAGTCCGTTGCCTTGTTCGCTATGCTGAGCGCCCCTCAAGGACCCAAGAATGGGAACAAGAGTGCTCAAGTTCATCCCAACACCCCAAAGACTGTGGCATGGGGGCTGAAGCCAACGACTCGCCATCTCTCAAATTTCATACACGGCCACACGAAGGTAATATTTTAAATTAAAAGTGTTGCTTAGCGATATGAACAAGTTTTTAGCGATATGATAACAAATGTGAGTCTACTCAAAATTATATCTTCGAGCATTCATCCGCTATAAGGCAGTGCACCTTCAGACGCCTCATAATACATTTCAGGCTTATGATGCTCCTTCTTCGTGGTGGTCCGCCCTTCACAAGCTTCTCAGCCCATCTTGCCCCAAAGGCACCTTAGCAGGGCAAGGGTATTCCCACGGGCACCTTTGATGCAGCATGAGCGCTTGATGACTTCAACCCATGGACAAAGGCCCACCACCGCCTCACCAGCCCAAGTAGCTCCTGTGCATGGCTTCCTTCGCCACATCCAACTATGAGGTCCCTCATGGCCTGTTTGGCCACCTTATGGAGCTCGACCAGTTGCTTCAACTGGTCTCTTATGGGCACCGATGTCCGCCTCAAAGATATCGAGACCGTAACACCTTCTCCGCCGAGCCCTCCTCGCCTCGGAGAATGCGCAGCATCATCCACATCGCGGGCAGGTCTCGCGAATGCCCCGGAGAGCTCCGGATTCGGTAAGTAATGATAATTCACTTTCACATGCTTGCTTTGCATATAGAATGCCTTACCCGCCGCTATCTTCTTCATCGCCTCAATCTCCGGAGGGCTTTCGGGCTTCGCCTTAGCGGCCTTGGCGCCTCAAGGGCCGGGGCGAGCTCGGACTCCCGAAGTCTTGAGTCACGCCCAAACTCTCATGTTTTTTCACGAGAGCCTGAGCTCTTGCCGCACCTCCGCCACCAGCCTCCTCGCTTTCTCGCCGGCGCCTCAAGGCCGCATTGCTTTTGGCCCGACACCACCTCCTTCAGTGGTCGCCACTGCTCGTGGCCCCGCAATATTCATGTTATTCCTGCCATTTTTGCAAACACATCTTTTAAATACTCCCATAAGGTATTACTTACCTTCCTTGTCCTCGAGCTGCTTTTTGGCAAGTCCAAGCTCGTTTGACTGCTCGAGGCTCGCTTCAAGGCACCAACCTATGCAGTCAAGCGGCAGAGGTCAAGCAAGAGCAGCCTGCATTCCCATATTGACATACTTATGTTAGACTCTCAAGATATCTTTTAGATCCTCGTTCGGATTTTTCTTTCCAACACCAAACCGAGCATCAGGGATACCGCCTATGCGGTAATATTTTTGTATATCTTAAATACATACCTCAAAGCCTGTTAGAAGGTCGACATGCTTCACCAGCCCGCTTCTGGCAGATCGAACCTTCCGGATCACCCCACTCATAACAAAGGCGGTGCTGCTCGTCGATGGAAGTCCGCTAAGCGCCCACAAATCATCCGTGCCTCCGTTGACGGAGGTCACCGGGCGTCATAGCTTTGCCCTTTTACGAAGGGGTCGCTCGTCGGACTCGGAACCACCGAATGTTTCAGATGGAGTCCGCGCAGGGCCGACTTGAAGCCCTTCGGGATTTATCCCTTTGAGCCCGGATTCGGAGTTCGCTTTGCGGCGCCCCATAGCCACCTCCTCCCGACCGGGCCCTTTGGGACTCCACCCCGCGCCATCCGCGGCAGGAGGAGACGAGGCGATCGAAGTGAGGTGCTATTCACCGACGAATTCAGGAGCCGCCGACGAATCGTCGAGCCCATCCTTGGGCGGGCTGCATGGTTATATCCAAAGTTATAAGATGCTATGCGACAAATGAAACGCCACGAGTTATTCTCGGTGTCCGACACTTACGATCTCGCCAGGGCTTGGCCTTGAGCCCACCCTCTTCGCCATCACAAGATTGGCGTAGTCCGGAGGAAGGGTACTTCCTTCTGATTCCTTCGCCTCCCCTGGGGGCGGCCTTCCTTTTCTTCTCTCCCCCACCGGGAGAGGCTCTTTTCCTCCTCCTCGCTCGCTGGAGGAGTCCGCGCCGCCACGGACGATGAGTCCGATAATTTCGGGCGCCGAACTCTTCGAGTTCCCTTGGCCTTCTTTCTGCCTTCTTTTTCCACACCACGGAGGTGCCGAACCAGCAGCCCTGGCCAATTGGGCATCCGCTAGGTCTTCGGCAAGGGAGCCGGACAATGATCCGTCCAACGCTTTCAACCAGTCCCGCCAAAGGTGAGGGAGTTTTAGATCCCGTGATAGAGTCAAACTATGAAAAAGAGTCCCGTGAAGGGTAATAACTTACCTCGCCGGCTTGATGTTGCGAGCTGAATCCGCGATCTTCCGTCATGATGCGGAGCTTCGCGCCTTGAACAACACCTTCCAGCGCCTTCGCACGAGTGTTGAAGAGCCGGTTCAAGGTTCGGTGTTGTGCCGTATCAAACTCCCACAAATTGAAGTCCCGTTGCTGGCATGGGAGAATCCGGTGGATGAGCATCACCTGGATTATGTTGACAAGCTTGAGATTCTTGTCCACCAGGTTTCGGACGCAGGTTCGGAGTCCGGCCAACTCTTCCGAATTACCCCATGTCAGGCCCATCTCTTTCCATGAGGTGAGCCGTGGGAAGCCAGATCGAATTTGGGGCCGCCACATTGAGAGTCGCGCATGCTCGGTGATATAGAACCACCCCGATTGCCACCCCTTTATGGTCTCCACAAAGGAGCCTCAAGCCATAGGACGTTGTCCATCCTTCCCACCATGGCGCCCAAGACTCTTCTTGGCGGTTACCACTACCTTCAGCTTGACATCAAGGTCTTCAGCCATAAGTCAAGTGGGGCTGGATGCGAGGAAGGCCTCGCATACCCATTTATAAACGCCAAGATGTTGAGGATGAAATTTGGGGCCGATCATGGAAATCTAGGACGAGTAGAACATGAGCCCCTGACGAATGGGTGAAGTGGAAACCCTAGTCCGCTGGAGGAAGTGGGGAGGAACACCACCTCTCATGGGGCCTGGGGTGGGATGAGCTGCCCTCGCTGGGGAGCCTATGCGCGATGTCGCTGGACAAGTATCCGACTTTCCGCAGCTTTTTGATGTGCCCTCCGTGACGGAGGAGGCCATCCACTTGCCTCCCGCCTCCCGACATTGTTGGAGAAGGTTGAGGTGGGATGTGCGGACTTGGGCGCCGGAGCTGGAGTGCGAAATGGATAAGCAAAGGAGGAAGAAGGCGTAGTCAAAAGGCGGAGCCTTATCCCTTATATGGACGGACAAAGCTATGCGCCCCACCGCCCGATAAAACTCGCTATCTCCCAAGCGCCAGAATCAATGGCGCGTTGGGTTACCCACCCGTATTGATGAGAATCCGGAATAAAGGGACACGATCTCGCTTTGACAAGACGCAAGGAAACCGCCCGCTAAACGCGCTGAGTTTGGACAATAAAATGATTCAATAAAGGCTTGGCCGTGGTGGTGTCATGTCATGAATACGCCAGCCAGATTGAACTTGTGTAAATTTTATTCTCTCTACGGTGGTATGTGGAACTTATTTTGCAGAGCCGGACATTATCCTTGTGTTCAAAATCTTCTATCAAGTATTCGGAGGAGGAACCCGCCTTGTAATGCCGAAGACAATATGCGCGCCGGACCCGTTGTCATTGAAGCCTGGTTCAGGGGCTACTGAGGGAGTCCTGGATTAGGGGGTGTCCGGATAGCCGGACTATAGCCTTCGGCCGGACTCCTGGACTATGAAGATACAAGATTGAAGACTTCGTCCCGTGTCCGAATGGGACTTTCCTTGGCGTGGAAGGCAAGCTTGGCGATACGGATATGTAGATCTCCTACCATTGTAACCGGCTCTATGTAACCCTAACCCTATTCGGTGCCTATATAAACCGCAGGGTTTTAGTCCGTAGGACGAACAACAATCATACCATAGGCTAGCTTTTAGGGTTTAGCCTCTCTAATCTCGTGGTAGATCTACTCTTGTACTACCCATATCATCAATATTAATCAAGCAGGAGTAGGGTTTTGCCTCCATCGAGAGGGCCCGTACCTGGGTAAAAACATCGTGTTCCTTGTCTCGTGTTACGATCCGCCTAGACGCACAGTTCGGGACCCCCTACCTGAGATCCGCCGGTTTTGACACCGACACTAGTCCTCCGGCTTCACGGTGCCATTGTACTTGGGGGTTTCACAGGGAAGCATGAACCCTTTGGTAAAGGGCTCGTCCCGGATGCGCGGGCCAAAGCACGCCCGCCCGACGGGGACGCTTTCCTCCAGCTCCTTGGAAAGGGCGAGTTGGTTGAGGCAGTGGTGGGTGTCGGTGTCGTCGATGGCGCGCGGGCCCAGTCGGCTGGCGACTGCACCGGGAGGGGGGGGGTCGAATGAAGCCGGACGTCGGCCAGGTTGGAGTGTTGGGTCGAGCCGGCATCGGTCTTCCAAGGCCGGCTCATCGCCCAAGCCGCCGGCAGTCGCCGGGGCGGGGTTGCGCTGGGTCCAGGTGCGGCCGGAGTGCGCCTCGCCGGGTGGCGAAGATGCCGTGTTGTGGTGGTGGTCGGGTCCGTCGGCACGGAGGGAGCCGGATCCCACCGGCTTGGCGAGTTGTTTGAGGTGGTCCCGCCGCGATTTGCCGTGTCGAGGAGGTCGCTCACCGCTTGAGGTGCTCTTCAGCCTCGCCTCATGAAGCTGATCCAGGCCGACCGCGGCTGCCTGGGCGGCACACATGTTCTTCACAGGAGTCTCGTAGACGGGCGGGATGACGCCGAAGGTGCGGCCTATCGCGCCTCCCCGAGCTCGCACGTCGGCGACCCGGTTTGGCTCGGCCGCAGGGGCATGAAGCCGTAGGCGGCGTTGCGCTCCAACTAAGCGGAGTCCAGGCGTCGCTGCGTGGCGGCGAGCGTGTCTGTCAGGTCCAGCAAGCGTTGGCGGTCCTCCTCGAGCTGAGTCCGGGCCTCGGCAATGTTGGAGGCGTCGACATCGGTGGCGATGGGGACGCGAACGCTCTGCATCATGGAGCGCAGCGGGTTGGGCGAGCCGGCCCGTTCTGCTGTGGCCCTGGCTTCGACATCCTTCCTCGCCGTGCTGGATGAGGAAGAGGCACCGGTATCGGTGACGAAGACCTCCACGCAGAGGTCCGTTCCTCCGGCAGGAGTGCCACCGCCGAGGTAGAAGGGGGAGTCGGAGAAGCCGGCACTCGCTGGGTACTTCGCCGATCATGGGCGCTGGAGATGCGATTATGGCGGCGGAAGCGGCGAAGCGATCGATGACGTCATCCGCTAGTGTGACGGGCTTGTCGGAGTCGGAGGGGAGCCCCGTATGGAACATGCTTCCGGCAAGGACCTCGAGCGGCCCCACGATGGGCGCAAACTGTCGTGGTGGGCACATGGCAGATGCCAAGAGATGGCTAAAGAGAGGAGGAGGCTCGAGGGCACTAGTGGGCTTCAGAGGCGAGGTCGGCATGAGCGAGCACGGGACGCAAGACATACCCAGGTTCGGGGCTCTCCGGAGAGTTAACACCCCTAGTCCTGCCGAGTGTGGTTTATATGTAATAAGAAGGGTCGCCCTAGAGTTGTATGGAAGAAGAAGGAAGGCTGGCCGTGGCTTAGGCTGCTCCCTTCTCCTTGGGTGTGTGTGTGAATGTGTTCTTGTGGTGCGGCGAAGTTGCTTGCCTGCATGCAGGAGGGCTCTTTGGGGGTTTTATAGACTACCCCCTGTGGGGACAAAGTGATAATGCTACAAGGTCAGGCCCGGTTGTCATCATCCGGAAGCCGGTGCTAGGACCCGCTGGTGTCGTGGCTCGCTGGTTCTCCGAGCGTGGACCTGCCGGCCGGGGGCACCGCTTGCCGTCTTGTCGATCGTCAGGGAGTGGCCGGGTTGAGTCTACTATAGTAGCGCTCCATCAGGTCGCCGCTGTCGGGCCAAGCAGGACGACGCAGTGCACCGTAGTCACGCCTAACCGAGGGAGTCCTCGATTAGGGGTGTCCGGATAGCCTAACTATGACCTTGGCCGACTCTCGACTATGAAGATACAAGATTGAAGACTCCATCCCGTGTCCGGATGGGACTTTCCTTGGCGTGGAAGGCAAGCTTGGCGATACGGATATGTAGATCTCCTACCATTGTAACCGACTCTGTGTAACCCTAGCCCTCTCCAGTGTCTATATAAACCGGAGGGTTTTAGTCCGTAGGACGAACAACAATCATACCATAGGCTAGCTTCTAGGGTTTAGCCTCTCTGATCTCGTGGTAGATCTACTCTTGTACTACCCATATCATCAATATTAATAAAGCAGGGGTAGGGTTTTACCTCCATCGAGAGGGCCCCAACCTGGGTAAAAACATCGTGTCCCTTGTCTCCTGTTACCATCCGCCTAGACGCACAGTTCGGGACCCCCTAACCGAGATCCGCCGGTTTTGACACCGACATTGGTGCTTTCATTGAGAATTCCTCTGTGTCGTCGCCGCCAGGAAGGATGCCTCATCCCGTCTTTAAAGACGGCATTTGTAACACCCCAGATTCGATGCGCCAGGTGTCCGCCAGTTATTCGTCGTTGTTGCCATGTCATTTGCTTGCGTGTTGTACTTGTCACGCCCAATATGCGACCCTATCCAAAAGGAACTCGACGGTCCCACCAAGGATAGACCCGCATATTGAGACGCTTTTGCAAGGTGGATATCATTACATCAACATTACATAATACATAGGATACATACATAAGGCACAAATGCCACAAGAATACATCAACATCAAATACAAGATCAACATCCGACTACGGATGAAACATAAACAAAACTCAAACGACATCCACCTCGCTAGCCCAAAGCGCCGACCGAACCTATCCCCGATCAAGAAGAAGAAGAAGAACTCCAACACAAGCAAACATCGCCTCGGCCATGATCATGCAAACCTGTACCTGCAACTGGTGGCGTAGTAATCTGTGAGCCACGAGGACTCAGCAATCCCATTACCCTGGGTATCAAGACTAGCAAAGCTTACTGGGAAAGGAATGGGGTAAAGTGGTGAGGTTGCAGCAGCGACTAAGCATAAATGTGGCTAACATACGCAAATGAGAGCGAGAAGAGAAACAAAGGAACGGTTGTCAACTAGTAATGATCAAGAAGTGATCCTGAACACCTACTTACGTCAGACATAACCAAAGAAAACCGTGTTCTCCTCTCGATCAACCCCGAAAAGAGACACTCACGGTTACGCACACGGTTGGTGTATTTTAATTAAGATCAACTTCGGTTTTCTACAACCGACATTAACAAATTCCCATCTGCCACATAACCGCTGGCACGGCTTTCAAAGTTCAAACCCCGCAGGGTGTCCCAACTTAGCCCATGATAAGCTCTCGCGATCAACGGCGAATAGATCTTCCCGGAAGCCCGATCAGTCTCGAATCCTGCCACAAGACATTTCACAGCAATAAAACAAGACCAGCAAAACCTCCCGGCGTGCCGACACCCTGATAGTAGCCACAGATCTCGCCTCGTGCCACGACCGGATAAGCTAAGCGACAGTACCGACGTAACCCAAGTTGCTAAGGGATGGTCCCGACGGTGTTTAGTTTGGACCAACGCTTAGACAAGCACCGCCCGGGGGTGAAAGATGACCCTTGAGAGCGCGATTCCAAGGGAAAAAGGCTAGGTGAGGCAAATGTAAAACCAATGTTGGGCCTTGCTGAAAAGTCTTATTCAAAGCGAACTGTCAAGGGGTCCCATAAATCACCCGACCGCTTAGGGACGCAAAATCCGGGAACATAACACCGATATGACGGAAACTAGGGCGGCAAGAGTGGAACAAAACACTGCATAAGGCCGAGCCTTCCACCCTTTACCAAGTATATAGATGCATTAATTAAATAAGATATATTGTGATATCCCAACAAGTAAACATGTTCCAACAAGGAACAACATCTCCATGTTCCAACAAGGAACAAACTTCATCTTCACCTGCAACTAACAACGCTATAAGAGGGCTGAGCAAAGCGGTAACATAGCCAAACAACGGTTTGCTAGGAAGGGTGACAAAGGTTAGAGGTTCATGGCAATTTGGGATGGCTTGATAAACAGTAATAGGTAGCGAAAGCATAGCGATAGAACGAAGCAACTAGCATAGCAATGATAGTAGTGAGATCCAGGGTAGCGGTCATCTTGCCTGAAATCCCGCAAGGAAGAAGAACGAGTCCATGAAGAAGATGAACGATCCATGAAGAAGATGAACGGATGAAGCCGAACCAAGCGAGACGAACTAATCCTCACGATCGCAACGTAAACAGGAACTAACAAGAAGAAGCACACAACATAGTAAACACACCACACATGAACAAGACATGATGCACAACAAACATGATGCATGACAAATCTAGATGAGGCTACTCATGGCAAGGGATGATGCAAACAAGAACAACACATCAAGGCAAGTTTAAATGAGGCCGAGAACAACATATAACAATTCCGGTAAGTCCTCATATGCAAATTTCGAAATTGGTCCAGATCTGGATAACTTTATGTTCAAGTTGTTAAACAGCAATTTAAAATGCACCACGATGATCTACACGAAATTCTAGTCAAGTTACATATAAAGTTCATTAGATTCGGAGCTACGGCCTAGAAGATATGAGCAAAACAAGATAAGCATGGCATTGATGCAAAATGCATACAAACATCAAGCAAACACCTCAAAACAAGGATCCAACATGATAATGTGAAACTACATGCAAAATCAAGCAAGTTTCATATAGAGCACACTCAAAACGGAGCAACGGTTCAACACATACGCCCTATACAAGTTTAAAGGACAAGATGTCCAAAACAGCAACTAGGCATATTGCAAGCATCAAAACAACATGCTACAGGACCTCAACACAATAACAAAAGGCATGGGCATGATCTACAGGTAAAGCATTACAAAACATGAGAACTGAGCTAGCTCCAGAAATGACTAGAACATGCTCAAAATGACATGGCAAGATTGCAACTAATAACAGTTTCAGGCATTGGCAGAAATAACAACAGGTTGCAATGTTTAGAGCTATGAAACAACATGTTACAGGAACTTATCATGGCAAACAAAGGCATGGCATGAACCTACTAATAGCATAGAACAAAAGCCCTTTAGTGACCATAAGCCAAAAAGGATCAGAAAATATAGTAACACCCATGTCAATATCGAAAGTCTCGTTAACAGATTCAGCAACATGGCATGTCAAAAACTGATAACAAGAAGGCATGTTTACAAGCTCAATGCACTCACTACAGAGCCTAAAATGATAAACTAAGCATACATACATCAAGAAGACATGACATAGAAGACATACATGGCAAGAACAATAACATAGCATATAATGGATCAACCACAACAACCTAGGCAAAATTGAATAACATGTAAACAATCTGCCAGGAAACATTTTGAAGCAAAAGTAGAGCTCGATTGACTCAAGCTAGACTACTCCATAATTGCAAACAAGGGCATGGATGGATAGAGCAAGACATGTTTTACAAAACACCTTACTGAAGTATCTCAAAATATGCATGGAACTCTCGGTAGCATCAAGTTAACATGGCATCAAAATAACAGCAAACAGGGCTGAAAACAGCAACAACAAGACACCTAGTTTGCATGCTTGTGCTAGTCACCACATAGATCACAAAATACATAGCAAGCACCACTGGAAAGAAGACATGGCATATTTCAAAACACATGTAGGACTCAAGTCCATAGGATGCACACATCAATCATGGCAAAATGACAAAGTGCAAGTTCTGATAAAAATCAGAAACTAACATCACATAGCACTCTTGCAACAGCATTTCGGGCATCAAGATGAGCTCAAATGAAAATGATGCAATGAGATGAAATGATCTACTCTTCGAGGCGAACATTTCGACATATTACACGCGCAAAACGGAGCTACGATGACAGAGATATGATGCAATGAAATGGAACAAAATTACTGCAGATTTCAGGACTTAGCAATATATGGAGGGGGAAAAGTCAACCGGACGACGAGGCATGTGGACGGAGGCAGGCGCGCTTTGGATCGGGGAGTGGTGGATCTCATCCCACTCCCCAGATCCGGACGGGAGGGGTCCGCGGCGGCTCGCCGGAGTTGGCCGCCGAGGAGGCGCGGGGCGGGCGAGGAGGCCGCGGAGGAGGCGGGAGCTCGGGCCGACGAGCCCGGCGCGGCGGCGGGCGATCACAGGGCGGGCGGGCGGCGGGCGCTGGGCGGCGCGACGCCGGAGTTCGCCGGCGATGGCGAAGGGCGGCGCGCAGCGGGCGGAGGCGGCGGGGCGGGCGGCGACTGGCGGGCGGCGGCGGCGCTGGGCGCCATGGAGGCGGGCGGCGGGCGATGCACCCGGCGCAAGGGGAGCCGGGCGGCGGCGAGATGGGCTCGCTGGGCCCGACGCTGGCTCGGCGGGCCGGGCGGGCGCGCTGGAGGAGAGAGAGGAGGCGCTACTGGCGGTGGCGCGGCGCGGCTGGTCGAGGCGGGCGGGGATGACGGGCGTGATGCTATTGGCCGAGAGAGGTGGAGGGCGGACATGTCCGCGGGTCCGGACGTGTCCGCCGCGGAGGAGGACGAAGGCTAGGGTTAGGGTGGATTGACCGCGAATTTCGGGGAGAGCACCTATTTATAGGTAGAGGGAGCTAGGAGAGTCCAAATGAGGTGCGGCTGCCACGCGATCGTGATCGAACGACCGAGAGCATGGAGGGAGTTTGCTGGGTTTTGGGCCACTTTGAAGGGGTGTTGGGCTGCAACTCAAAGAGGGCTCATGGTTACCCTGCTAACTGCTGAGTACCAAACGACCTCCAAATGATCCGAAACTTGACAGCGGTTCACCGTGCTATACCAAGGCCGCTTGACAAACCTCGGGCATTCCGAGAACGCTTAACACCCGCACACCTAAAAGAGGTAAAAGAGGGCGCCGGAGACATAGGAGTGCCGGATTGAAAACGGACAACGGAAAATGCTCGGATGCATGAGACGAACACGTATGCAAAATGAAATGCGCATGATGACATGATATGAAATGCAGATGATGACATGGCAAAGTGCAACACGCAAGCAAATGACATGGCAACAACGACGAATAACTGGCGGACACCTGGCGCATCGAATCTGGGGTGTTACAACACTCCTCCACTAACAAGAGATCTTAGGACCGAGATGGAAGGGAAAAAGGATGAGGTGAAACAAGAACTCAAAGGAAGAAGCAAAGAATCGAGAGCACTCGAGAATAAGAGAGGAACGACGAGAATGACGAGAATCGAAAGCTCACGAAATCAAATAGACTATGAAAGCACTCGTTCTAACCGGAGTGGTTAGAATGAGAAAAGAAACGGATAAGACTGAAAGGATTTAGGCAGCACATCGGTTGAACATGGAAAGAATAGAACACGAACTTCACAAGATGGAATGATACTTGATGAAGACATGACACAAAACCTCCGGAAAGAATTGAAGAATGGAAAGAAATGAACTTAGAAGGAAGGATTTAATGGAGTTGTTGAGAAAATCAACAACGAAAGAATAAGCTTGTTGTGGACTTATGGATAACATCTCGAAATTATGAGGTGATAACCAACCACAAACGGAAATGATTGGATAGCTGAGAAGGACGAAGAAATGGAAAACTTCACTTCAAAGAAAATGAAGAATTATTTGTTCTTCAAGACGCGGAAGAAAAGATACTTGAGCTCCACCAATGAAATCTTGATGACCTCTTGAAGAATGAATTAAATCATGAAGAACCACCGTGAAGAACTCCGTAACAAAAGGATGATGAGATAAAATGAAGGATGAAAGAATAAGATGAGCTCGATGAATTTGATGGAGGATTCCAATTAAATGGCCGAGGAAATTGAACTCCGGATAAGAAAAGATGAAAAGACTAGGAACTAGAATTTATTCCTCAAGAACAAACTCCGAAGGAAGGGATTAATCAGCTTGGATGAAATAAGAATAAGATTTATTGTATGCTTATCCTTCATCAAATTAAATTGATGACAAGCAACGGATTTGGCATAATACTTATTCTTCTTGAAAAAGGATTGAGAAGGGATAGCACAGAACTTGAGAAAGTCTTCATGAACCACCGGTAGGATTGGAAAGAACGAATGGATTAAAGTGATGATCAAGGAAAAGAATCTTGCACGAACCACCGTAAGAATTTGGAAATGACTGATGCAAGAGAATGAATCACTGGGAAGAATTAGAAAAGCACGAAGATACTTGAGGGAATTAAAATGCAAGAGAACAAAGAGATCATGAGCTGATTAAAGAACACTTGAACGAAGCTCCGGGATAAATAGAGAACGATAACTGGAATGCTGGCCTCCGATGAAAAGAAATAGAAATCAACTTCTGAAATACTCTGGATGGATGAAAAGAATTGCACAACTGGAAACAATTAGATAGGATAATATCGAGCTAGCACCGCGAATCTCCGGGAGAATGGACAAGATTTAAGAGAAACTCTACTCTGATACCAACTTATCATGGCAAACAAAGGCATGGCATGAATCTACTCAAAGCATATAACAAAAGTCCTTTAGTGACCATAAGCCAAAAAGGATCATAAAATATAGTAACACCCATGTCAATATCGAAAGTTTCATCAGATTCAGAACATGACATGTCAAAACTGATAACAAGTAGGCATGTTTACAAGCTCAATGCACTCACTACAGAGCCTTAAATGATAAACTAAGCATACATACATCAAGAAGACATGGCATAGAAGACATACATGGCAAGAACAATAACATAGCATATACGGATCAACCACAACACCCTAGGCAAAATTGAATAACATGTAAACAATCTGCCAGGAAACATTTGATAGCAAAAGTAGAGCTCCATTGACTCAAGCTAGACTACTCCATAATTGCAAACAAGGGCATGGATGGATAGAGCATGACATGCTTTACAAAACACCCTTACTGAAGTATCTCAAAATATGCATGGAACTCTCGGTAGCATCAAGTTAACATGGCATCAAAATAACAGCAAACAGGGCTGAAATCAGCAACAACAAGACACCTAGTTTGCATGCTTGTGCTAGTCACCATATAGATCACAAAAATGCATAGCAAGCACCACTGGAAAGAAGACATGGCATATTGCAAAACACATGTAGGACCCAAGTCCATAGGATGCACATATCAATCATGGCAAAAATGACAAAAGTGCAAGTTCTGATAAAAATCAGAAACTAACATCACATAGCACTCTTCCAACAGCATTTCGGGCATCAAGATGAGCTCAAATGAAAATGATGCAATGAGATGAAATGATCTACTCTTCGAGGCGAACATTTTGACATATTATACGCGCAAAACGGAGCTACATGAACAGAGATACGATGCGATGAAAATGGCACAAAATTACTGCAGATCGGGGACTTAGATGAATTTGGGGGAGGGGAAAAGTCAACCGGCGGGATGAAGATATCCGGGACGAGGGGATTCGGGACGAGGCAGAAGCGCGTTTGGTTGGGTGTACGGGTGGATCTCATCCACCCCGGGCCGGATCCGGGACGAGGCGTCTCCGGCGAGGAGGAGCCGGCGACGAGGCGGCGGAGGGAGGCGGCCGGCGCCGGAGATCTTCGCCCGGCGGTGGGCGCGGTCTCCGCGAGGAGGCGGGCCGACGAGGTGCAGGGAGGCGGCGGGCGCTGCGCCGGCGCGGCGCGCAGGAGGAGGAGCGGCGGCGCCGGGCAACCGGGCGGCGGCGGATACGGCTGGCGGCGGCGCGGGCGGCGCGGCCGGGAGGTCGGCCTCCATGGCGCGGCGGTTCTAGGCCGCCGGAGTTGACTCTACAACGGGCGGAGCCGGGCGAGGGAAAAGCAAGGCGGCGGCGGAGGCGAGGCCATGGCGGGCCGGGCGCCGCCAACTTGTCACGCCTAATATGCGACCCTATCCAAAGGAACTCGACGGTCCCACCAAGGATAGACCCGATATTGAGACGCTTTTGCAAGGTGGATATCATTACATCAACATTACATAATACATAGGATACATACATAAGGCACAAATGCCACAAGAATACATCAACATCAAATATAAGATCAACATCCGACTACGGATGAAACATAAACAAAACTCAAACGACATCCACCTCGCTAGCCCAAAGGCCGACCGAACCTATCCCCGATCAAGAAGAAGAAGAAGAACTCCAACACAAGCAAACATCGCCTCGGCCATGATCATCGCAAACCTGTACCTGCAACTGGTGGTGTAGTAATCAGGAGCCACGAGGACTCAAAGAATCCCATTACCATGGGTATCAAGACTAGCAAAGCTTAATGGGAAAGGAAGGGGTAAAGTGGTGAGGTTGCAGCAGCGACTAAGCATATATGTGGCTAACATACGCAAATGAGAGCGAGAAGAGAAACAAAGGAACGGTCGTCAACTAGTAATGATCAAGAAGTGATCCTGAACACCTACTTACGCCGACATAACCCAAGAAAACCGTGTTCTCCTCTCGATCAACCCCAAAAGAGACACTCACGGTTACGCACACGGTTGGTGTATTTTAATTAAGATCAACTTCGGTTTTCTACAACCGACATTAACAAATTCCCATCTGCCACATAACCGCTGGCACGGCTTTCAAAGTTCAAACCCCGCAGGGTGTCCCAACTTAGCCCATGATAAGCTCTCGCGATCAACGGCGAATAGACCTTCTCCCGGAAGCCCGATCAGTCTCGAATCCTGCCACAAGACATTTCACAGCAATAAAACAAGACCAGAAACCTCCCGCCGCGCCGACACTCTCGATAGTAGCCGCACAGATCTCGCCTCGTGCCACGACCGGATAAGCTAAGCGACAGGTACCGACGTAACCCAAGTTGCCAAGGGATGGTCCCGACGGTGTTTAGTTTGGACCAACGCTAGACAAGCACCGCCGGGGGTGAATAAAGATGACCCTTGAGAGCGCGACTCCCAAGGGAAAAAGGCTAGGTGAGGCAAATGTAAAACCAATGTTGGGCCTTGCCGAAAAGTCTTATTCAAAGCGAACTGTCAAGGGGTCCCATAAATCACCCGACCGCTTAGGGACGCAAAATCCGGGAACATAACACCGATATGACGGAAACTAGGGCGGCAAGAGTGGAACAAAACACAGGCATAAGGCCGAGCCTTCCACCCTTTACCAAGTATATAGATGCATTAATTAAATAAGATATATTGTGATATCCCAACAAGTAAACATGTTCCAACAAGGAACAACATCTCCATGTTCCAACAAGGAACAAACTTCATCTTCACCTGCAACTAACAACGCTATAAGAGGGCTGAGCAAAGCGGTAACATAGCCAAACAACGGTTTGCTAGGAAGGGTGACAAAGGTTAGAGGTTCATGGCAATTTGGGATGGCTTGATAAACAGTAATAGGTAGCGCAGCATAGCGATAGAACGAAGCAACTAGCATAGCAATGATAGTAGTGAGATCCAGGGTAGCGGTCATCTTGCCTGAAATCCCGCAAGGAAGAAGAACGAGTCCATGAAGAAGATGAACGGATCCATGAAGAAGATGAACGGATGAAGCCGAACCAAGCGTAGACGAACGAATCCTCACGATCGCAACGAAACAGGAACTAACAAGAAGAAGCACACAACATAGTAAACACACCACACATGAACAAGACATGATGCACAACAAACATGATGCATGACAAATCTAGATGAGGCTACTCATGGCAAGGGATGATGCAAACAAGAACAACACATCAAGGCAAGTTTAAATGAGGCCGGAACAACATATAACAATTCCGGTAAGTCCTCATATGCAAATTTCGAAATTGGTCCAGATCTGGATAACTTTATGTTCAAGTTGTTAAACAGCAATTTAAAATGCACCACGATGATCTACATGAAATTCTAGTCAAGTTACATATAAAGTTCATTAGATTCGAGCTACGCCTAGAAGATATGAGCAAAACAAGATAAGCATGGCATTGATGCAAAATGCATACAAACATCAAGCAAACACCTCAAAACAAGGATCCAACATGATAATGTGAAACTACATGCAAAATCAAGCAAGTTTCATATAGAGCACACTCAAAACGGAGCAACGGTTCAACACATACGCCCTATACAAGTTTAAAGGACAAGCTGTCCAAAACAGAAACTAGGCATATTGCAAGCATCAAAACAACATGCTACAGGACCTCAACACAATAACAAAAGGCATGGGCATGATCTACAGGTAAAGCATTACAAAACATGAGAACTGAGCTAGCTCCAGAAATGACTAGAACATGCTCAAAATGACATGGCAAGATTGCAACTAATAACAGTTTCAGGCATTGGCAGAAATAACAACAGGTTGCAATGTTTAGAGCTATGAAACAACATGTTACAGGAACTTATCATGGCAAACAAAGGCATGGCATGAACCTAATAATAGCATAGAACAAAAGTCCTTTAGTGACCATAAGCCAAAAAGGATCAGAAAATATAGTAACACCCATGTCAATATCGAAAGTCTCGTTAACAGATTCAGCAACATGGCATGTCAAAAACTGATAACAAGAAGGCATGTTTACAAGCTCAATGCACTCACTACAGAGCCTAAAATGATAAACTAAGCATACATACATCAAGAAGACATGACATAGAAGACATACATGGCAAGAACAATAACATAGCATATACGGATCAACCACAACACCCTAGGCAAAATTGAATAACATGTAAACAATCTGCCAGGAAACATTTTGAAGCAAAAGTAGAGCTCGATTGACTCAAGCTAGACTACTCCATAATTGCCAACAAGGGCATGGATGGATAGAGCAAGACATGTTTTACAAAACACTCTTACTGAAGTATCTCAAAATATGCATGGAACTCTCGGTAGCATCAAGTTAACATGGCATCAAAATAACAGCAAACAGGGCTGAAAACAGCAATAACAAGACACCTAGTTTGCATGCTTGTGCTAGTCACCACATAGATCACAAAAATGCATAGCAAGCACCACTGGAAAGAAGACATGGCATATTTCAAAACACATGTAGGACTCAAGTCCATAGGATGCACACATCAATCATGGCAAAAATGACAAAAGTGCAAGTTCTGATAAAAATCAGAAACTAACATCACATAGCACTCTTGCAACAGCATTTCGGGCATCAAGATGAGCTCAAATGAAAATGATGCAATGAGATGAAATGATCTACTCTTCGAGGCGAACATTTCTACATATTACACGCGCAAAACGGAGCTACGATGACAGAGATATGATGCAATGAAAATGGAACAAAATTACTGCAGATTTCGGGACTTAGCAATATATGGAGGGGGAAAAAGTCAACCGGACGACGAGGTACAGGGACGGAGGCAGGCGCGTTTGGATCGGGGGAGTGGTGGATCTCATCCCACTCCCCAGATCCGGACGGGGAGGGGTCCGGCGGCGTCGCCGGAGTTGGCCGCGGAGGAGCGCGGGCGGCGGAGGAGGCCGCGGAGGAGGCCGCCGGAGGAGGCGGAGCCGGGCCGACGAAGCCCGGCGCGGCGGCGGGCGATCAAGGCTGGCGGGCGGCGGCGGGCGCTGGGCGGCGCGGACGCCGAGTTCCGCCGCCGGGCGATGGCGAGGCGCGGCGCCGGAGGGCGGCGGAGGCGGGCCGGGCGGCGACGGGCGGGAAGCGGGGCGGCGGCGGCGCTGGCGGCGGCGGCGGCGGCGGCGACCCGGCGGGCTGCGGGGAGCGGGCGGCGGCGAGATGGGCTTGCTGGGGCCCGACGCTGGCTCGGCGGGCGGGCGGCGGCGCGGAGGAGAGAGAGGGAGGCGCTACTGGCGGGCGGGCGGCGCGGTTGGTCGAGGCGGCGGCGGATGACGGGCGGATGCTATTGGCCGGAGAGAGGTGGAGGGCGGACATGTCCGGCGGGTCCGGACGTGTCCGCCATGGAGGAGGACGAAGGCTAGGTTAGGTGGATTGACCGCAATTTCGGGGAGAGCACCTATTTATAGATAGAGGAGCTAGGAGAGTCCAAATGAGGTGCGGTTTTCGCCACGCGATCGTGATCGAACGATCGAGAGCATGGAGGGAGTTTGCTGGGTTTTGGGCCACTTTGAAGGGTGTTGGGCTGCAACTCAAAGAGGGCTCATGGTTACCCTTGCTAACTGCTGAGTACCAAACGACCTCCAAATGATCCGAACTTGACAGCGGTTCACCGGTGCTATACCAAGGCCGCTTGACAAACCTCGGGCATTCCGAGAACGCTTAACACCCGCATACCTAAAAGAGGTAAAAGAGGGCGCCGGAGACATAGGAGTGCCGGATTGAAAACGGACAACGGAAAATGCTCGATGCATGAGACGAACACGTATGCAAAATGAAATGCGATGATGACATGATATGAAATGCAGATGATGACATGGCAAAGTGCAACACGCAAGCAAATGACATGGCAACAACGACGTAATAATCGGCGGACACCGGCGATCGAATCTGGGTGTTACAAAGATTGTTGTTAAAGAAGATTTGGCTGTCGGCCAAACTCTCCGGCTAGGCGGTTTTCATGACCGCTTGTTCGCCGCCGCTACCGATGATGACTTCTCGGTCATCGAAAGCAATCTTCACGTTAACTCGAGCTCGCCGAGCAGTTAGATCCGATGGAGCTCTTCCTTAAACGAGCTCTTGATCGCATCGCCGCACTCGGGAGTTGCTATAGACTATGATCAGATTGGGTTTAAACCCGACCTCGAGAGAGATTAACTCTCCCTGTGTTACCCACCACGCTGTTGTGGTAGAGGAACAATATGGCGCACCCTTCTTCTATCTTAAGGAATAGCTATGTCTGACTCCCAATCCTCCGCGCCGGATTCCCGCGAGGAGAGGACGCCACCAAGCCCTGAACCTAAAGTCAGCAGCAAAGCTAGATTCATTGACACATCCAAGAATCCAAGCTTCCAAGTTCGAAGCTCCTTGGCCCTTAAGTCTCGATTGGGCGCGGTTCAATTTAATTCCACCCGCCACCCAAACATAAGAGAACTATCTCACCGCAAGAGCCCGCAGAAACAAAGACACCATTATCGGGCCGATTCTCCGGTTATGGATGTGATAAAGGACTGCCGCGAGGAGGACGTAATCTCATTCTTCCGCAATAATTGCACGGACAACGGATCCTCAACGCTATAAGTCGCCGTGACATTACACGCTTTTTACTTGGCGCCCATAGTACGTAAAGTACTGCATGATGGAAAGCGCTCGAAAACCAAGCAAGATTTTGGGACAATCCGCCTTGAACACAACCCAAGTCCAAAATAAAAGGGTGCACCATCGCCAGGCACCTGGATTAAATACCAAAAAGCAAAACCTCTATAGGGCATGGAACCGCATCGAGGGATGGCTCAATGGACCCTGTAAAATTCATAGTACGAGGGCGCCACTCCAACTCATAGCCTTAGAGCATGCTGGATACTACAAAGAGTGGCCAAAGTGGCAAAGAGCTTCTAGCTCTAGAGCACCAGCCCAGTGGATACCAAAGACGGTATTAATAGTCTTCGAGACTTTCGATCAAATAATATGCGAAATGAACACTCCGTAGCCTTGTCAAGTCTACCAAGTAGCAACAATAAACCCATGGAGGACACGCCTATTACCTTTAATGCCGTGATTTAACCTAAATTCAACAGCCCGAGCACCACCGCATTGGTCCTCAGTCCGATATTGACGGCTTTCGCTTTACCAAGGTACTCATGGATGGCGGCAGCGATTTAACCTCATTTATGAGGAAACCCTCCAAAATGGAAATAGACCGGAGCCGCATTGAGCGAAGCAGCACAACCTTTAGAGGAATAATCCTCACCGGGAAGCACGCTAGGCAGAAAAATCACACCGATGTGGTGTTCGCACGCCGGATAATTACAGGTCCGAGGAAGTCACGCCCAAGTGGCTCCCATTCAGCAGCGGATACCGCGCCTATTAGGGCGAGAGGCATTCACAATTTTTCAAGCTATACCCCATTATGGGTACGTGAAGCTCAAAATGCCCGGCCCAACGGAATCATCACTCTTGCTAGTGACCCGACATAGCACTGCTACCGAAAATAAGACAGCCAGACCGCCCTTGAGGCACTATCCAAAGCCCTAGCGCCCAGAACTCACGCGCAAGCGCCCATGGTGAATAGGGACGATGTGATACTCGATAAGAGATCCAAGTCCACTTCCTTCAAACCAGCGGACTTAAATAGTCAAATTCCAAGTCCATCCAACGGACTTCTACAAAACGGCTCCATCGGGCACAATTAAATCCTGATGTAGACGCCGACTAAGAGAATTCCTACGCCGAAAATTGGGACATTTTTGCCCGACACCCTTCGACATGCCAGAATCCCACGCCGGCTGGCCGAGCACAGCCTAAACATCCTAAAAGGGTTCAAGCTACCAAACAGTTTCTTCGGTGTTTCTCCAACCCAAGAGACAGGCCATGGAGAGGAGCTAGCCAAACTATTGGAGGCTGGATTCATCGAGATATAAAACATCCGGACTGGCTCGCAAACCTGGTGATGGTACCAAAGAAGGACAAACTCGGCGCCGTAAGGCCGATTTCAAGGACCTCAACAAGGCTTGCCCAAAGGATCCTTCCTCCCCCAAGATCGATCAAATCATCGACGCTACCCTGTGACACGATTCATTTTGTTTCTCGACGATACTCCGCTACCACCAAATTAAGATGGCAGAGCTTGACGGTTTAAAAGCCTTCATCACTCCATACGCCCATTCTCGCTTAATACAATGCCCTTCGGCTCAAAAACGACGGCAAATATATCAGCGCATGATTTAGACATGTCCGCAAACTAGATCGGCAAAACAGTGGAGGCATAAGTAGACGATGTGGTCGCCAAAAGCAAGCATGTCGAAACTCTAGTAGACGACTTGAGGCTCACATTCGATAATCTCCAACATATGACATCAAGCTCAACCTGAAAATGCGCTGGCGCATCACCGGAAAGCTCTTGGGCTTCATTGTATCCGTAGAGGAATTGAAGCAAACCCAGCCAAGATCCGAGCTCGCACAATTGATATCCCAAAAGACCTCAAACAAATACAAAATTGATCGGATGCGTATGTTTAAGCCGCTTTATCTCCGCTTGGGAGAAAAAGCATTACCCTTTATCGCCTCCTCCGATGCAATCAACACTTGCGTGGACGGATGCCACCGCCGGACTCAAGAAATAAAAGCCATATTGGCAACAAACTCTATTCTCGGCCGCGCCAACATGGGCTAACCAATGCTATTATACATCGCGCAACTCATCAAGTTGTAAGCGCTGCTGAGGGAGTCCTCGATTAGGGGTGTCCGGATAGTCAACTATCACCGCTATCTGGACCCCGGACTATGAAGATACAAGATTGAAGACTTCGCCCCGTGTCCGGATGGGACTTTCCTTGGCGTGGAAGGCAAGCTTACGATACGGATATTTAGATCTCCTACTATTGTAACCGACTGTAACCCTAACCCTATCCGTGTCTATATAAACCGGAGGGTTTTAGTCCGTAGGGACTAACAACAATCATACCATAGGCTAGCTTCTAGGGTTTAGCCTCTCCGATCTCGTGGTAGATCTACTATTGTACTACCCATATCATCAATATTAATCAAGCAGAGTAGGGTTTTACCTCCATCGAGAGGGCCCAACCTGGGTAAAACATCGGTCCCTTTGTCTCCGTTACCATCCGCCTAGACGCACAGTTCGGGACCCCTACCCGAGATACGCCGGTTTTGACAATCGACATTGGTGCTTTCATTGAGAGTTCCTCTATGTCGCCATCCTTAGGCTCGATGGCTCCTTCGATCATCAACAACGACGCGTCCAGTGGTGAGACTTTTCTCCCGGACAGATCTTCAGATTCGCAGCTTTGCACGCGGGCCAATTCACTCGCCATCTAGAGCAGATCGAAGCTACGCCCCGGCCATCAGGTCAGATTTGGGAGTTTTAACTACATGGCCGACATCCACAGAGACTTAATCTTCGATGGATTCCAGCCACAGCCAACCGCGCCGCAGTGTCTCGATGGGCATGATATAGTTCTGCCGCCGAATAGTGCCCTCGAGGTCGATCAGCGCCCCGCCCCCGACCCTTAGCTCGAGCCGACTACCGATCGAGGACGAGTGGCTGGACACCGCCGGGGCTACGATCTCACGACGATTGAGCCGAACTCCATCCCTGTCCTTATGCGAAGACCGTGACTCAAGGTGCCGACTCTCTCCGGACTCAATCCTCCGCTTCCGCCAATCGAATCCAATTGGGCGGTTATGGAGTTCATGCCACGACATCTTTCAGCACTCGCCTTTGGCGACATCCTGAATTCACTAAAGTCTCTATCTTTATCAAGAGAGCCCTGGCTGGACTACGGTCAGGAAGGTTGGGATGCGGACGGCGAAGAAATTCAACGCCCACCCACCGCCCACTTTGTAGCCACTGTCGAAAGCTTAAACGACGTGATCGATTTCGACTCCGAAGACATCGACGGTATGGACGACGATGTAGGAGACAACCATGAACCAACACCTATAGGATACTGGACAGCCACCTCATCTCACGATGTATACATGGTGGATACACCTAAAGGAAGTGACGGCGAGGAACAACGGGACACTATGAAGGATAAATCCCTCGAAAAGCAGTCAAAACGGGAACGTAAACGCCGCACCAAGTCCCGCCTCGACAAAGACGACAGCCACATAGACCCAGCCATAGAGCAGGGCGAACCGGTAGACGACGAACATGCTATCGATCAACCGTCCGAACAGGACAACTTGGATAAACAACCCGTCCCCGGCGAAGATAACAGTCCGGACGATCTCACGCCGGAAAAATTGTTGGAGCAGAAGAACCTCCACTAAATGCTCGCCGCCATCACAGTAGCCTGAAAAAGCGTAAGTTAAAGCTCAAAACAGCGGAAGATGCACTCAGAATCGATGGAGCAAAGTACTCAACACCGCAGAGAAATACGGCGATACCGCCAAACAAAGAGCTACCCAAGCGCAAATTACGCCCGACCATGAGGAGGCCGAGAGCCCCACAATCAAAGAACAAAGAGGCCGCCTGCCGGATAGACGACCACATGGCAAACATGGAGCAGCAAGCGGCGCCGCACACAAGCCGGCACGCGATCCGCATAAGGATTCACATCAAAAGGACGGCCCAGTTAGGTCCATCTATGGGCCGAGAAAGCAAGCTCTTCCAAGCAATACAACATGCCCAATATCCGAACATCACGGCACACCCAATTATAGGGGTGCCACACACCCCCTGTGTTTCACCTATGAGGTGCTGGATCACGAATTCCCAGCGGGATTCAAACCCGTAAACATAGAGGCATATGACGGAACAATGCACTCGAGTCTCGGATTGAGGATTACATCTCCACATACATATGGCTAGAGGAGATGATCTCCACGCCATAAAATACTTACCCTCAATCTCAAAGGGCCAGCCCGCATTGGCTCAAAAGCCTCCCCAAAATACCATTGAAGTTGGGAAGAGTTCGAGGATGCTTTTCGGCAAATTTTCAAGGGACTTATTTCCGCCCTCCGGATGCAAACGATTAAGTCACATAACTCAACAACCCGGAGAGTCAGCCCGCAAATTCTGGAACAGGTTCTCATCAAAAGAACCAAATAGTCGATCGTCCAACGCCAAGCCTTAGCAGCTTTCAAACACAACGCCTGAGACGAATGGCTCATGTACACCTCGCCAGAGAAGCCGAGAACAATGGCTGCATTAATAAGTTTCATGACCCGCTTATGCTGGAGAGGATAGTTGGCTGGCTAGATGAAGTACCAGCGACCCAAGTACATCCGGCAAGCAGGATGGAATGGAAAACCACGACGCAGCAAGGACCAGCGCCGACAAAGGGAAACAGCCCAAAGAGCACGGTAGTCAACGCCGATTCGTAAGCTCCCGCAGAATCATAAAAACTGCCCTCAAGGACAACAGCGACGAGCTATCCAACCTAAACAAAATCTTGGACAAAATATGCCAAATCCACAAGATTCCGGAAGCCTGCAAACCATACCCATAGAGATTGTTGGGTCTTCAAGCAATGGGCAAACTCAACATCGAACACAAGGCTCGACACACCAAGTTAGGACGCCGACGAACCCCACAAGGAGAGCACCGAAAACAAAAGAATTTCCCACAAAAGTCAAAACAGTGAACTCACTTCAAGTGACAAAGGAAAACAGAGCGGCGCCTATAGAAACACGCTACCACACGGTCTATCCCAAAGCAGAGTCCCAACAATGGTTGTCAAAACCAATCACCTTCGATCATCAGACTATTCCGAAGTATCCGAACGCAGGATGGACTGCCTTGATATTAGATCCTATAATCGACGGACTCCAATTTACACAAGTCCTAATGGACGGAGGTAGCAATCTAAACCTGCTATATCAGACACAATCTGCAAAATGGGGATAGACCCAACTAAAGTTCGCCATAGCAACACCTCCTTCACAGGGTAATGCCAGCCTATATGCCCATTGTACGGCTCCTACTACTAGAAGTTGTGTTCGCTCATCCGACAACTTCCGCCGCTAAAAGTTAACCTTCCACATCGCCCCATTCGAAAGTAGCTATCAAGCACCACTGGACGTGAAGCTACCGCTTTAACGCAATACCGCATTATGCATCTCTTACACTTAAAATGCCCGGTCCACGCTGCATCATCTCATTAAAAGGGAGTATCAAGTGTTACTCGAGCACGGAAGAATGTGAGATTGCCTTGACAGCCCCACACTAATCTGGCTCCGCTTAATCAAAGCACCTAATAGGTCATTCAACCCCGAACATGGCTGGACGAGTCCGCCTAAACATGTAACGCTTACTAGCTGCATACCCCGCATAAGGGGCTGCACGCATGTACAACAAGAGACAATAAAGCTCAATTTTATTCACTTTTCGAACTGCATCTGTTTATTTAAAGTACATTTTCGCACGATCTTTTTCTTTTCAACTAAGTTCTTCTTTTACAGATGAACATCGCTACACCTGTCCGTGATACGCACAACGAAGACACATGCGATACGCGTGAGGGACCCGCTGCAAGGATTCTTTTCAGATTAAGACCCCGCGAAACCTTTTTTACTGCCTCTTTTGATACACATCCCCGGTTTCTTGCTATAACCGAGGAGGAGGCTGGCGCTTGGCATCGGGCCGCACCAGAATTTTTATGCTGCACTGACACTGTGGGCTGAGGGCATTATTCTGCCTGTTTTCATAAAGACCAATACCTTAGGGAGTGTTCGTGTCTCGAGTTAGGCCTTATATGCATCGGGTTCAATCATGTCTTTGGTCAAATGTTGGGTTTGCCCGCCCCATGTTTTGGTACCTTACGCCTGCTATATCTGCTAAGGTAGCGCTGGAGAACCACCGCGATTGTGCCCCTGCTGAGCTGGGTTGAGCACCTCAAGGAGAAAGCTAAAACTGACTGTCATGATATAGCGTGAGACTGGTCAACCACTCGACAACCCACAGGAATGTTTAGAATTTCAAGATTAACGGGGACCGCTTCCCGTCAGCACATACGCTTCTCGAATTCGGGAGAGTGCGGTGCCCCTAGGGGCTATATAGTAGCCCCACCATCGAACTCCTATGGCTAAGTGAAAGTGATAAAGCATTATAGTCCGTTGCCTAGTTTGCTACGCTATCACCTCATTTACAGGACCAAGACGTTGATTATGTGAAAATGCGCTTTTTGTAAACACCCCGCACTATGTGCGTGGAGCAAGTCAAGACTGCCATCTTTAGGTTATATACACATATACATTAACGGCCAAGACAGAGGTGTTTTAATACTTGAACGCACAAGTATAAAAAGCTCTTACATTATATTGAAACATTGTTTTCACAAATCATACATGTCATTTAAACATAATATCCTTCGAGCACCGCTGCCTCTATTAAACGCTACCGCAGACTTCCTCAAAATAGTGCTCGCGTGTACTCGCTTCGTCCAATCTTGGGATGCAACGCCGGTGGCCTTCATCTCCGCCAAAGATGTCTTGACACGGGCAAGAGCTATCCACGCACCTCTATGCATGCCGACCGTTCATTGCATCGATATGCGGCACCGCACAAGGAACTGTTGCACCAAGCCAAAATAACTTCTTCGCTCGGGCCTTTTCGCCACAAATGGGTCACGACAGCCTTCATGGCAAGTCCGACAACCTATTCAGCTCAGCCCATTTGGCCAAACGATCGGTTAATGAAAGTGGACGCCCGGACTATGGAATCGCGATCAAAAAGCTCTTCCATTCCGTGATCCTTTGACCTCGGAAGTGTTCGTCGCTCATCATGCACTCGCCGCTAAGTCCAGGTAAGCATCCTCCGCACCCCACAGCCGTCCAATTGAGCGCATCTAGGATCCGTGAATTTCTCCGCAATGTAAAGGGCTTTCAGCCGCAATATCTCCGGCGGACGAGCTCCTCCTTCATAGGTCTCATTGCAGAGCGAGTATCCTTGGCCTCGTGGCGCCTTTTTCAGGTCCTCTTGTTTCACTCAATCTTCTTTTTCAAGAAGCTCGCAACGGTCAAGAGCATTCTTCAATTTCACGGCCATCTCGCCATTTCTTTCTTGCTTCAGCAGTGAGCAGCGCGAAATCGCTTTTAGTCTCATGGGCCGCTTTTAAAGCAGCCAAGATCACTT
Organism: Aegilops longissima; assembly: GCA_021605205.1. Lineage (NCBI taxonomy): Eukaryota > Viridiplantae > Streptophyta > Magnoliopsida > Poales > Poaceae > Aegilops > Aegilops longissima. The sequence continues at coordinate 6,410 of JAHIAM010004403.1, read as the reverse complement.
TTTCTCGCTTGCTCCTTGGCTCGGCGAGCTCACCAAGGCTCTCCATAGCAGCGGCACCATCTGCATTAAGCATACATGTTGTAAGGCATGGGCGCCAAGCTCCCTTACTAGGTGTCCACGGAGAAGTTGCATACCTTGTGACTCGCTGCCTCTTATTAACAAGCGTGATGTCCGTGATCCGCCACGCCAAGTTGCCGCCTGGGCTTGGCAAATTCATCAGCCGGCTAGCCACCGGACGCTTCGCCACCTACATAGGAAGAGCGATATTATACCTGGGTTATGATCCTCGGCGCGCCATCATTTTTGACACCGCATCAAGTCTCAGGGCTACTATCTATATAGGGCGATTTTATATGCAAAACTGTCGAAGGTACATCATTTTATGCACTCAAAACCCGCCAAGAACTTACGACGGCTTCATGCAACCCGCCTCAGCAGATGAAATCTTTCAATCACCGTACTCCATTAACGCACGGTGATCTTCCGAGATAGACGCCGCCGAGCAGATCCTTCAGCTCTCCGACCGCACACCCATTGGTGCCGGACTCGCTCGTGGACTTTTTCAAGGCCGGACACGGAGAGCTTTGAGGGACATACGACGCCTTTCGCCCCGCCGGATTCGAGGAGCCTCCGTGACGACACCTCGTGGTCGCCCACTCGCATAACGGTACGGCAGCGGAGGCGCCGCTTCTCCATCATCTTCGACCAAGATCCTCAAGACGAAGCTCACTGTGAAGGGCTGAGATTCAACTACAAGGTAAACTTTCGTTACCTTTAGAAATAAAACGGGATATCTCTTTAGAAAAACGCCTTTACTTACGGCTCATTGAGGACTGATCTCCTTGGGGAAATAGTGCGGCCGGGCATCTCCCGCCGCAGACCCTCCGTGAAGATTTCTTCCCGCTTCGAGGCTTTGGTCTCCGGATCTTCGAAGCGTCCTCTTCTCCCTTGGAGGAGGGATTTCGACACCCCTTTATTGATAGCCTCCTTCACGGAGGTAGTAGTTCCCTTGTTCCCCTTCGCTTTCTTCAAAAGGCACAGCCTCTAGCATCTCGGTTAATACAGATCCGCGTGGTCTCGTGGAGGGGGCCGACACCGATCAGTTTTGCTTTTGCTATCCACTCCTGCTTAAAGGATAGCTCTTTAAGGGCAAGTGTATGATAAATATGAGGATAACATGTACGGGTACAGTGACTACTTACTTGAGTATTCAAGCGATTGCAGCTCGTATATGCGCCCTCGTTAAATCCGACACATTGCTTGTGATCCAAGAACAGTTGGTACATCTCCACGGGCGTTACGCCCATAAAATGATGGAGAGCTCGTGGTCCCTACGGATTAAACTCCCATAGGCAGAGGGGGCGACGTTTGCAGGGCAAGGTACGACAAATCAGCATGACCTGCGCTACTACGAACAGATTGATCTCTCTCTCGGAGGTCTCGGATACGGCCCTGCAACAGAGGTACGTCCTTGGACGGTCCCCACTCGAGCCCTTTATTAACCCATGACGCCCGCCGCAGTGGAGGACCTGAGCGAAGGCAGGTGGCGCCACCATTTGGTGCCCCTAGGAGCGTGATATAAAACCACCTGCTGCATAAATTGAGCTCCTCTTGAAAAGAGCCCTCGGCCATGGAGCGCCCACATTCTTGCTTATAACATCCCTCCAAGACTCGCCTCGATGCCCTTGATCATCTTCGCTCAACTTTGAAGGTCTTGAGCCACAATCCAAGTGAGGGGTAATGCGGAGGAAGGCTTCACATACGACAATGAACGACGAGATGTGGAGGATGGAATCCGGATCCAAGTCATGGAATTCCAGCCCCTAATAAAACATGAGCCCCCTCACAAAGGGGTCTGTCGGGAAGCCTAAACCCCAAAGGAAGTGAGATACGAATACCACACTCTCACCAGGCTCGGGAGTGGGAACAATCTGCCCTTGAGCAGGCAACCTATGCGAAATTTCGCCGGTTAGATACCTGGCGTCTCTCAGCTTTAGCACATCTTCTTCCGTGACGGAGGAAGACATCCACCGGCCGTGCAGGTCGGAGCCGGACATCGTTGAAGGTCCGGAGCGCCTAAATCTGGAGCTTTGGGTGTTGGAACTCGAGGCGAGGGGCGGATTTAATTGAGATTGAAAGAAAGGAGCGGGCCTTGGTCTCGTTATAAAGAGGTTGAATACCAAGAGCCCTCCCCGTGACCGTTCGAGACTCACCTTCGATGGAGGAGGCGTACCAACGGGCACGACTAGGTTACCCATGCCCGTATTGATGAGAATCCCGAATAAGGGGCACGATCTCCGCTGATAAGACGTGCTAAGGAAACCGCCGCTAAACGCTACCGAGGTGGAACAGAAAACGATTCAGATAAAGGCCTCGGCCGTGGTGTGATGTCACGCCGCGGATACGCCAACAGATCTGCAAAGGTTATTCTCTCTACGGTGGTATGTGGAACTTGTTTTGCAGAGCCGACATTGTCCTTGTGTTCAAAATCTTCTATGAAGTATTCGGAGGAGGAACCCGCTTTGCAATGTCAAGACAATACGCGGCCGGACTCGCCGCCATTGAAGCCTGGTTCAGGGCTACCGAGGAGTCCTGATTAGGGGTGTCCGGATAGCCGAACTATCATCGCTGGTCGGACTCGGCTATGAACATACAAGATTGAAGACTTCGTCCCGTGTCCGATGGGACTTTCCTTGCGTGGAAGGCAAGCTTACGATACAGATATGTAGATCTCCTACCATTGTAACCGATCAGGTAACCCTAACCCTATCCGTGTCTATATAAACCGAGGGTTTTAGTCCCAGAGGATCTAACAACAATCATACCATAGGCTAGCTTCTATGGTTTAGCCTCTCCGATCTCATGGTAGATCTACTCTTGTACTACCCATATCATCAATATTAATCAAGCAGGAGTAGGGTTTTACCTCCATCGAGAGGGCCCGAACCTAGGTAAAAACATCATGTCCCTTGTCTCCTGTTACCATCCGCCTAGACGCACAGTTCGGGACCCCCTACCCGAGATCCGCCGGTTTTGACACCGACAGCGGTGCTCGTTGTTGAACGAGAAACGGACGGACACAAGTTCCCCCTACAGAAACCAGTTTACTACGTGTCCACTATCCTAACTCCATGCAAGTCATGGTACCCGCATTATCAAAAGATAGCGACGCGTGTTTATGGCATCCCGAAGCTGTGACACTACTTTCAAGAGTGTTCAATAACAGAGCCTCCGGCACCCCTTAATGACATTATAAACAACCGCGACGCGACGGGCCGGATTGCCAAATGGGCCATTGAGCTCCTCCCGCTCGACATAACCTATAAGCCATGGAGAGCTATTAAGTCGCAGTTTTGGCCGACTTCACACCGAATGGACCGTCCAACTCCCTAAAGAGTACGCGATATTCCAACCGGACAATGCACTTCGACGGCTCAAAATGTTGGCTGGCTCGGGAGCCGCGCCGCTCGACGTCCCCAACCAGAGATACAGTTCAATACGCATCTCCAGATAATGTATACGGACTCCAACAACGCAGCCGAATACGAGGCCCTTCTACATGGTCTCCGGATGTCGCCTCCATGGGCATTCAACGCCTAGAGGTGCGCGTGATTCAACCTCGCGATATCCCAAATAAATGGAGACTTTGATGCCAAGGATCTGAAAATGGCAGCCTATCGCAATGCCGCCCTAAAATGTCACTCGGTTTGAGGGGCTCAATTTCACCATATAGCCCGGATAACAACCAGCAGCAGACGTGTTGGCACGCATCGGGCGCAAAGCGCCGTGTTGTCCCCCCAACATCTTCCTAGAGAGGCTGTTCAAGCCATCCATATTATGGGAGGGAGAGTCCGAAATAACAACCCGACCCAACCGCACCGCCCCACAATCAACATTCTCGACACAGCTTGGTGGTTCTACCGACGAAATAACACCTCATCCCACGAATAATGGCAGTCATTGCCCCGTGACAGAACCATTCCTAGCCTACCTAACCAGGCAGAACTTCCCGAGGACCAAAACGAGGCCCGCTGATAGTGCGCGATCTAAAGCCTATAAAGTCCATGAGGGAGAGCTTTATAAGAAAAGCACAACCGAGTCCTTCAAAGGTGTATCTCTCAAGAGGAAGGGCGGAATCTTCCGCTGAAATTCATGCCGACTCAAGGGCACCACGCCGCAGCTCGGGCCCTTGTAGGCAAGGCCTTCAGATAGGATTTTATTGGTCGACGGCCCGAGCAGATGCTCAGACTTAGTCCAACGATGCGCCGGATGCCAGCTCTTTGCTAATCAAAGCCACATGCCACCCACCGCCTCAAAACTATACCCATCACCGCCCTTCGCGGTCCGGGGCTTGATATGGTCGGACCCCTTAAAGGGGGAACCCACAAGCAAAAATACCTACTGGTCATGGTGGATAAATTCACCAAATGGATAGAGGCCAAGCTCGTCAAGACGGCCAATCCGGACCGTGATAGACTTCATATCGTGGGTCGACACCGCTACGGTGTCCCCACAAAGATCATCACCGATAACGGCACTAACTTTACGGCCGACGAGGTCAAACTCGTGCAAAACATGGGCATTAAGCTAGACTACGCTCAGTCTATCACCCTCAAACTAACGGTCAAGTTGAGCGAGCAAATGGTCTAATGATGAGCGCATCAAACCCAGATTAGTGCGGTCCTCAAGGAATCTAACACGACCGGGTAGAGGAGCTCAATTCTACTGGGGCTGCGGACCACCCGAATCTCACGACCGGATTCACACCATTCTTTATGGTATACGGCGCAGAGGCAGTTCTGCCATGACATAATTCATGACTCACCTCCACATGCATGTACGAAGAAAGAGAAGCCGAGCTCGATCGGCAGGACAGTTTGGACGCTTTGAGGAGGAGCGACGTAGCAAAAGCCCGCTCCGCATTCTATCAATAGCAGGCTCAAGACATCAAAGCAGAAGTACGGGCCAAAACTTACAATGTTGGCGAAGCTAGTTCTACGCCTCGCCGGACAAGAAAAAGGACAAACTAAAGCCCAAATGGGAAGGTCCTTTATCATCGACCAAGTCCTGACCGTGGAGCGCACTGCTCGCGAGATGCATCGGATAACCGACTCGAGCCGAACCCATGGAACGCAGCCCGCCTCCGAAGATTCTACGCCTAGCGCCGGATTCTGAGTTCGCCTCCTTCTTCTGTCCATATTTTACATTTTAGCTGTCTTCTATTTTTCTACTTCTCCTCCTTTTTCTTTCCAGCTTTGAAGGCTCAAGTAGCGCATTGTTCGCACACACTTGACGCGCTTATCCGCGCCATTGTACCTGGGGCTTCTTTCACGTAAGCTTAATTATAAGGGCTTCATGCCCAATACATGTGTCACACTTCCGCATGTACCTTTTATTCACCATTATATGCATCGATATGACTTAAGTTTTGGCTGTTGCTGGGTTGTTCGCTCCTGTGCTTACCCCACGCTCCCGATTGTTCGCTAGGTGGTAAAGGGAGCACCTCTGATTGTTATCGCTGGTCAGCCGGATGTGTACCTCGACCGGGTGAAGCCAAAGCTAGCGTTTAAGAGAATATTCGGTCGATGAACTAAAAGAAGATTTCTTACCTATTTATTTATCTGCCCCTGATGTTTTTTCTCGCTTTTTTCGCCCGACATGCACTTTAGGGCATGCCTCCTGTGGAAAGGAACCCCTAATGGAACTATTCTCCTCGAAGATGTTTCTTACTAACCATGTAATATAACATAACTAGTTGGGCACTTGTCCGATAAAGCACTAATGACCCGTACGCCTGGTCTCCACGCATGCCCCGGTTTTTATATAACCGCGAGGGTATTCGACACACTGACTATTGGGTCCCGACGTTGAAGCTTAAAAGGTCCGCTATGACAAACGATCTACAATCCGCTAGAAGGCATTTTACATGTCACCTTAAATTACATAGTCAATTTGACTGATTGTATTCCTCTTCAATGCCATCTAACAGGCTGTCTAGTCTACATACCCCGCTGAATACTTTGCGCCAATTCTACCTGGCCGCACACTAAGCTCAGAGGGATCTCCTTCCCATCTCGCCCCACCGTCCGACTCGCCATGTGGTTTGGGTCAGCCTTCGTACCGCTGCCTTCACCATGGCCCAGCCTCCTCGGCGCCTTTGACGGCAGGCCGATATCATCCATAATCGGAAGCGCCGCCAGCCCCCGGAGCCTCTCTCAAGCTCCCCAAGGCCTTCGGCAGGGAGACAGATGGCCACAAGGCCTGGCGACGCTTTTCATCACCGCCGAACTCGCTCGGCAGCTTGTAAGAGCTCAGAAGAAGGTCACCCAGAGAACTGTGCATTTCTCCGCAGGACGGCTCCGTGAGCATACCTACGTAAATAACTCGTTAGTCGACTTCCTCGCTGAAAT
>JAHIAM010004402.1:0-36497 GCA_021605205.1 Aegilops longissima | reverse complement strand
TTGTCTTCGCCTTGGACAAGCTTTCTTCGTGGTCGCCACCGGTTGTAGGCCCCGTAATACTCACGCTGGTCCTGTCATTTTTGTAAATATTACTCTCTACGGTGGTATGTGGAACTTATTTTGGCGTGAGCCTGACACTATCCTTGTGTTCAAAATCTTCTATGAAATATTCGAGGAGGAACCCGCCTTGCAATGCCGAAGACAATCTGCACGCCGGACTCTGCTGCCATTGAAGCCTGGTTCGTGGGCTACCGAGGGAGTCCTCGATTAGGGGTGTCCGGATGGCCGGACTATAACCTTTGGCCTGACTCGACTATGAAGATACAAGATTGAAGACTTCTTCCGTGTCCGGGATGGGACTTTCCTTGGAGGAAGGAAATCTTGGCGACACGGATATGTAGATCTCTCCCATTGTAACCCACTGGTAATCCCTAGCCCTCTCCGTGTCTATATAAACCGAGGGTTTTAGTCTCAGAGGATCTAACAACAATCATACCATAGGCTAGCTTCTAGGGCTTAGCCTCTTGATCTCGTGGTAGATCTACTTGTACTACCCATATCATCAATATTAATCAAGCAAGAGTAGGGTTTTACCTCCATCGAGAGGGCCCGAACCTGGGTAAAACATCTTGTCCCTTGTCTCCTGTTACCATCTGCCCAGACGCATGCTCGGGACCCCTACCCGAGATCCGCCGGTTTTGACACCGACAGCGCTTGGGAGCCACTTCAGCACAGCACAAGCTGCCAGCGAAGAGGTTACGGAGTTCTTCCTGTGACGCCATCAGGATCCTGAAGGTTGAGCAGCCGCACGCGGGTCGCTGTCGAGGGCCATGGGGAACCAGTTGGCTATGATCTTGTTGCCGCCCCGCTTCGAGGACGGCCTCCTCATACCCCATAGTTGAATGGCGCCGATCTGCCGCAAGGCCGCCATAACGCTGTGGCATCTCTGGCTTGAACTTGGTCGGCCATCGCACCCACCGGCAGGCGGAGCCGTGGCTTGCACCCATACTCCCACCGCCGGTGTCGGTCGCAGGCAGATGGCAGCGCCCCGCCATGGGGGCGGCGTGGCGGCATATGTATGCAGACAGGAGAGGAGCTCCGTGCACCCCTACCTGTGCGCCAAATGTCGATGCGCGGGTTCGCAAACCCTTAAGGTTCAACATCGGGTGCGCGCGAAGTCTTTCCCTCCCACCGATCTATGCTCTAGCTCACTAAGATCTTTATGGACGAACTCGATTTAACTCACAACATAGAGAGAGACACGAGGTTTATATCGTTCGGGCCACTGCCAGGTGTAATACCCTACCCAAAGGTGGTGGTGGTGGATTGCCTCTTGGGCTGATGATGAATAAGATAAGGAAGAACAGCCTCCTAAGGATGAGGTGTTCTTGTGCAAGTGCTGGTTTTCTATCTCTTCGAGTCGTGTTTCTACCGTGGTGGCTAAGCCTATTTATAGAGGCCTCTGGTCCCTTCCCAAATGTTGAGCGGAAGGAGCCAACAATGGCGGCAATTTAAAGGGGGACAGCTAGTACAAGCTATCCCGACAAAAAGCGGTTCGTCGCGAAAAAGCCCTCGGGTGACGCCGCCTGGCTCTCGATGACCTCCACCTTGCCGCCCCTCCTGGTCTTGGTCTTGTTGCACCAATATGGCAACCTTTGCCTCGATGCCTCGTACTTTTCGCTCCGCTTGCCTCCTTAGCACCAAAGAGGAAATGTGGACGCCAGGCAAGACTGGCGCTCGCCTGCACCCGCCTGCACCATTCGCTTATGGCTTACGCCACGAGCGCCCGTGAGCTTCTCCCGCCTTTGATATCTCTCAGCCTCGTGAGCCTGCCTAGCTAGGCTACTCTAGAGGAAGTATTATGCTGCTCACTCATGAGGCTTGGACCCTCGCGAAGGTCTTGGATGTCTGGTTGATGAAGATGGGCCGTACGGCCCGCTGCCTAGCCACGCTGTGGGACGCAGGCATGCAAGTCTGGGGACCCCTGTTCCCAGAACGCCGACAATTAGAAAGGTGGAGACAGAGAGAGGGCATGAGAGTGGAAGAGGGAATCCTTACCCCCTTATAAAGGCAATGAATATCAAGCGCCTCCTCACTCGCCTTAAGATTCTCCTATTCCCAAGGACCATATAAACGACACGGTTGGATTACCCATTCTCGCATTATGAGAATCCCGCAATAAGGGGACATGATCTCTGCTTTGACGAGACGTGCCAATGGCAACCGTGTCTCGGGACGTGGAGCGCCGAACACAAAAGCGGTTCGTAATTATGACCGGTCAGACGTGATGTCGTACTGCAAAAAAGTTGTCACCGGATGGAACTCATGTAAAATATATTCTTCTGCGATTGTGTATGGTGTGTGTGACAGACCAGACACTATCATCGATCCAATACTATCTTGGAGTTCGTAAAAGGAGAACCCACCTTGTAATTATAAGACACCACTACTAACTCCTCGTCATTGAAGCTGTGTCGTGGGGCTACCGAGGGAGTCCCGGACTAAGGGGTCCTTGGGCGCCCGCCTGTATCCATGGGCCGGACCGATGGGCTGTGAAGATGTGAAGGTCAAGACTGTACCTATGTCCGGATTGGACTCTCCTTGCGTGGAAGGCAAGCTTGCACCGACTATGAAGATTCCTCTTATGTAACCGACTCTATGTGACTCTAGATCCCTAAGTGTCTATATAAACCTGAGGGGTTAGTCCGAAAGGATATACACATTACCATAGTCATACAAAGCTAGACTTCTAGGGTTTAGCCATTATGATATCGTGGTAGATCAACTCTTGGAATACTCTATATTCATCAAGATCAATCAAGGTGAAGTAGGGTAGTACCTCCATAGAGAGGGCCCTAACCTGGGTAAACATTGTGTCCCCCGTCTTGTCACATCCCTAGTTCTGGTCTGCTCTGGGTTAGCTAGTCTTGTGTGCATCATGTTTAAATTCCAATTAAATTCGAAATGGGGATTTGTGAAACCCTCAGAATCATTTTTGGAAATGACCCAGATAAAAATTGCTCCAAAAGGGTCCAAGAAAATGTTCATGTCGCTCTCTGAAAATATTGGGCAGAGGTAAAATTCAAACCAATATTTTAGGAGCTCATAAATATTTATTTTGGCCATTTGGAATTAATGCAGTAATTATTTGCTTTGGATATATATTGTTACATATATATAATATTGTCCAAAAATTATGCTAGTTGATGAGGAGCTCTGGAATAATACCACTAGCTCCTACAAAAATTGGCATAGGAATATAAATTAGTTTAGTATTGTTTTAAAAGGTAAACAAATGTCGAAAATAGTAAAGAAACCAAAAGAAGGGAAAACTCACTGACTTACTGGGCCACTTGTCGGCTCGGCTCAGGTTGCCCAGCCTAATCGCCCTTGCTGGCCGTCCCTCTCTCTCTCGCCAGAGGACAGGGCGCAGGGTTCGGGCGCCGCCAAAGACGCACCGCCACCGACGGCCACCTCCTGCTTGCCGCCGCTTCGCCTTCTCGCATCGCCACACGCCGCCCCTCTCCCTAACTTCGTTTTCTCCCTTTTCTTCGCTTCTCGCGCTAGCCACCGAACAGAGCCAGCCGCATCGACGCTGCTTCGCCTGCCACATCCACCGCTTAGCTTCCCCAAAGATGTCCAGAGATCCGCCCGCCGTTTACGCCTCGAGGACACATGCACTTCGGACGCCCCACAAGACGCTTATCTTCAACGCTTTCATCGCTGCCGCCAAGATCCTCGCCGCTTCCGCCGCATCGGGCTTTCACCGAGCTCGCCGACCCGCCCCAGCGTGATCACCGTGGTGCTCCTGTCCCGACACCCTCTCTTGCCTCGCTTGCATGCCGTAGCCACCGCGGCTACCAACGCCTTATCGCGCCACCGCACGGGTTCATCGCCATGGGCCCCGGTGACCTTTGGTCCCACGCGTGTCCGCTGTACTCACAACGCCCCTTAGAGCAAAACTAGCGCGACAGCCGCCTTGCTTGCACACCACAGCACTATTCCTCGCAACACCCGAAGCCCGCCGCCGCCGGCCGACGCCGCTATCGTTTCGGCCACCCCAAAGACCAAACATCGCCACCGTTGGATGCGCTTACACCGCCAGCTACCCGTAGCACCCACCACAAGATCGAACCATGGCCCGGGCAGCGCTTCCGACGCCTCTCGTCCGCCTTTCACGCCAAGCGCTCAACGCCGCAGGTTTGACCTCACGACGGGTTGACCCCGGATGGGCCATGACCCTCCTCGGTCAATGACAAATGGGACCCGGCTAATTCAAGCTAGGATTAGGACTAACTAAAAATTAGTTAGACTAATGACATCGACATCGCTGGACCCATCAGTCGGGCTTTGACCTGACCGCCTGGACCAAGCTGACGCCACGTTGGACGCAGTGTTGACGCAGCTTATTCATTTTCTATATTTAATTTTAATCAGAAATTCCAAAATAGCCAAAACTTCTAAAAATCATATAAAATCAACCGTAGCTCGTAATGAAATAATTTATATATGAAAATGATCAGAAAATCCAATCTATCCATGTGTACCATTTTCATGCATGTTTGAACAACCTAAAGTAGCTGTATAGGACAATTTGAATAAATGGCATTTAAACCTTTTACATATGGAGTTTGAATTTGAACCTAGGGTTCAAACCAACTTCATTTAACATGTTGCTAGTTGCATTAGCTCAAAACACAACATATTGACATGTCACATTCATGCATCATGTTGTGCATCGCATTGATTGTGTTCTTCTTCTCTCGCTCGTATTTGTCCCTCTCGATAGACGTGCCTCCCACGATGAGTGCGATGACACCGATGAAGAACTATATTATCTTCGGTGCTGTGCAAGCAAAACCCCTTGTTCGCTCCGACAATCCCACTCTCTCACAGGTTTCTTTTACCGCATTAGGACAACAACGATTCATCTGTTACTTGCATGTAGCTGAACCCTTTATCCTCTCTGCAGATGACCTGTCATTCCACAAGAAATAGATGAAACCCACTAGCATGAGTAGGAGTTGTTTGAGCCCTTTTGTGCCTACTCATTCATGCTTGTTTGTCATGCCTGCTACTTCTTAGAGTTGAGTCGTGTATGATTCATCGAGGATGAATCAGAGGTGTGAACATGTCCTACTATGTGTGAGCTAAGTGTGTGAACACGATTTGGTAAAGGTAGGTGAGAGGCCATGTAGGAGTACATGGTGGGTTGTCTCATTGAAGCCGCCCTCGTGAACTGAGTTCGTGTTTGTGATCCTTGAACAGCAATACTACCACTCATTGGGTTCCGTTAACTCAATTCCTCTCGACTTATTAATCAACTCGATCTCAGTCCGTGAGTTGCAACTAGTTTCTTGTGTTTGTAGGTAGTGTTAGTAGTCTACCAAGTGGCACCCGTGACAGCTGGGCTTGGGATAGATTAGGCATCAGGCACGGTGTACTAAGCGAGAACCACCCGTCGAGGTGGGCTTGGGAACCCTCAGACACATCGCTTGGGGCCGTGAGCGACACCTCGCTGGATCTCTTATGGATGGAACCCAACAGCGATAAAGCTAGAATAGAGACTTGTGTGGTTAGTCGTCGTCGGGTACGATTTCGCCAAAGCTTCCGCTGAAGGTTGCCGAGATACACGAGGTGTACACCTCGCAGGTTAATATGATCTATTCAATAGCCGTGTCCGCGTAAAGGACTTCGGTTGCCTGCAGAGCCTATAGACAAGTGAAAGTGGATACTCTAAAATGCGCAAGATAAGCGTGAGTGCTATGGATGATGCTTCAGAGGAAGACGGGATCAATCCATAGTGGTGTATTGTTTGGTGAATATGTGGACTCGCAGCGCCACCTCAAAAGAGTTACTTGCAAATATAATTCTTGATAGCCACCGAGTAAAAGCTGGCTTGCTCCAGTCAAACTCCACCACCCGTTTATTGATACCGATGCATATGTAGATAGTTCTGATGTAAGTCTTGCTGGGTACATTTGTACTCACGTTTGCTTAATTTATGTTTTTGCAGAGAGACTTCCGTCTTGCTAGTAGTTCCGCGTGCACTTCGATGTTTAGCTTGTTACCTCAGCCACGATCTTGTGCCCTCGGCAGATCTCGGTAGATAGTTAGGCTTCTCACCTTTTCCATTTATAGTTGTCTGTACTCGCATATGTTAAGCTTCGCCAGCGTTGTCTTGTATGTTTCAATGTTGGGTCATGAGACCCATGTTTGTAATATCTCGCTCTCGGAGCCTAATGAATAAATACTTGAGTCGAGAGTTATGTTGTGATGCCATGTTGTATTTACACATATCGAGCATATTGTGTGTATGTTTGTAATGCTTGGTATGTGGGATCCACAATCTTATCCTTGGCAGCCTTTCTTATGGGGAAATGTAGTCTAGTGCTTCCTTGAGCCATAGTAGTCCGCCACAGCCCGGTTCACTCGAGTCCCGCTAGCTCAAAGACTACCGCTCATGACACTTGACGGCCGGTATGTGTTTCACTTCATTCTCTCTGGTTCTCCTTCGGGAAATGTCACGCTGACATCCGGAGTCTCGCTTAGCGTATACACCCGGTTACCAAGTCCTCATAGCCCAAAGGCTACAGCCCGGATTCACACGTTGTTGACCGACATGCTCGGTTGATTCATGTATGCCCGTCTCCCCATGGGTTAGCGCCATGGGTTCATGATAGCCATGTCGGCCCGGGTTCTGGTCATATGGATGCTAGCGACACTATCATATACGGAGCCAAAAGGCTTAAACGGTCCCGGCCATGGTAAGGCGACAATCTGTGGAATGCCGTATGCGTGAGGCCGCAAAGTGATAAGGAGGTGTTACCGCTAGAACGATGTGACTTGGAATTGGGGTCCCGACAGATTTGGTATCGAGCCCTGACCGCTCAGAGGATTACCAAGCCAAACTGGTCGGGTTGTGTCTAGAAATGCTTTAGTTATATAAGGAATTGATTGTGGAAGGAAGGTAAGGCTCTTTTACTCCTTTACCTTATGCCCTTCTCGATCCGAGTCAACTCTTCTTTCTACGGGATTAAGAACTAGGCCCGCCATCTATCCATCAGATGACATGTTACCAATCCAGAGACCTATAGGATTGATGGTTCTGAGCCCCGCTCAGTTTCTACTACTCGCAGTGTTCATAGTTGGTCCCGAACCTGGATTTTGTGCTTCGAGTGGTTATGCCACCATTTTTGCAGGATGTCTCAAATATTTTTAAGCATTTACAGCCATTATGTCATGTCCGAGTCATCCTGTGTCTCTAAATAGTCCGATGCATTGCAAATCCTTTCTTTCCGTCATGATGTCCTTTGGTCGTAATAAGCACACTAACCAGCCAATGAGGTAATCAGAATGCCTCGACATATATGTTGGAGCTATTATTATGACCCTAGGTGTTTTAGGGAGTCACCTAGTAATCGAGCCATGTTTTGTGTTCCCAGTATGATGATTCTGACCGTCATTCTCGAAAGCATCCCGTATGCTACCTAGTAGTAGGTATTCTTTTCCTGGGTTCTTGAACCCAAGATTCACTCTACTCACCTCATGTTGTTAGCGTTGCTCGTACCTTTAGGATATTAGTAATTTTTGTGATAGTCCTCGAGGTCCGTGGTATATCCTTCTTCCAAATACCATGAACTACTTATGGCAGAAGTTCCTCGTTGAACCAAAATATCACAACCAGAGTGCTCTTGAGGAGTACTCCATTCATATTGTGACTCTCCCAATCCTTCCTTTTCTGCATGGGTTATCCGGAAGAAACCTGTTGAACTTGATTCGACATACTAACCTATGCATCCACAACTCAGAAAGTTATATGTTCCTCGAGTTGTTCCTCCTTAGTTGTATTCTCACCCACGCCTATCAATTGATAGTCAAGGGTATGCGCATTCGCTTATCGATGCCTATTACTCTTGTGGTCCGCTGCCATTATATCCTAATGACTTGGAGAAACAAACTCCAAGACTTTGTCCATTTCGAGGATTTGGTCAAAGCAATTGTACTTCGCAGATCAAAATGCCAATCTAGCTTTTGCTCGCTCAACCTTGGAGTATTACTATCTTTATATCAAGAATATCATGGAATTGCACACCACCCTATGAATTCTTGATACGTTGATGCTTCCGCCTCATTATTCATTCCTCGTTCCGTTGTCGCAACCTGAATGACGACAAGTGAATCGTGATGTGAAATCAATACTAGCAACTCCATTGCTTGGTAGTAAATGGACAATACTCTCATTCTTAGCGTGTTGGTTATTGAATTATCATCCTAAGATTGATCGTATACCTAGTCCTTATTTCGGTGCACTCTTCGATCAATGAGTTAGATTGTGCCAATCCTCGCTTCTTTTGATCAGATCGCCTTGCCCTCGAAAAGCAAGAATGTTCTCGAGCATAGTAACATATTGGTGGTTCGTGATTTTCCAAACATCTTCTTGGAAGTATCACCAGTCGCCACCTCACCGCTATGTTGAGTTCGTGATCACCCCTTCTCCAAGAATCGGTGTTGATACCCCGAGCTAGTTGGTTAAGCTAAATAACAACTTGGAGAGTTGGAAGATGAAAGCTTGTCCGACTTAGTTCATCCTAAGGGATATCTTGTATGTGTGTTGAAGAAAGGTGATGTCTTCATTGATTGATCCTCGCGATCAATTGTCGGACCCATCATCCTAACCAAAACTTTGACTTGAGTATGGGCTATCGCTGTCGAATCGTAACTAACGATGTTCGTAATGTTGTCTTACTCGTGGTTGATCCTCCAGCATACACCATTACATCTTTTGGTCTCACCAATGCTACCACCGTGTTCATATGATGGCGGAAGTCTAGTGATATGGAAATTCGATGAGTTGCTATTGAGCCCATCGGGCAGCATTTTGTCTCCCCATGATTCATGTTGAACATCAACCTAGTGTTGAAACTTTGTAAACAATGCCTTCATGTTCCGCTCATGAAGCATGTGTTTCGATGAAAGTAGCGACTCTAAGTTCACGGCAATCGATGCAAGTTGCCGCCGTGAATTCGAGGGATCTTGTTTTTGCTTCCTTTGAATGATCCCTAGTCACCATGCATTTGTGCTAAGTACTCTATGGTTTGGTAGATTAATTACTCCACTCCATATGTGTTCCTAGCACACCAACCCACCGATTGACTTGTTCAAGAAAAATGAGTCTGTTTCTAAGGTTAACCCTTTGGACTTCCATGCGGAGACTTCGATATCCTTGTCGATGGTTCCCCATCTGAACTCGGTAGTGTTTCATTATAAGACTACTATGTGGTCATGATTGTCTACGACAGTATGTTCACATGTGTGTAGCAGAACCAGCTCATGTTTTGGAGCTTGCTATCGTAGATCATTTCCCGAGAATCTCGCAACGTCATCTCGTCGATTTGTGTTGAAAATTTTCATTTTTCCTTCTAGACTTGATGAGTCTGGAATATCCTGCTACCAGCTAGATCTGAATCTCAGGAATATATGATGGTTGGAACATTTCCAAGATCTACGATGTAGGTCCCGACGAGGTTGATGTTCTGGCCGACACACCTAGCCAGAAGATCTATTATTGTAGTATCTTGAACAAGCAATTCAACCCTTCTCCATGAGGATTTGGTATGACTTATTCCACAAGTTGTTCCTTATGGATTTTTGTGCTCCCGAAGTCCGACCTTTGCTTGATGGCCATGTCGATGCTTTTAAGCATGATTGTGGTAGCTAGAACATCGTGGAGAACATCGTAGCGGAGTGTTAACTGCTCTCTACGATCATCCAGATTTGATTCTCTTGGCCTCGCTAAGGGAAGTCCGAGAAGGTGTTATCTTCCTTTGTATCCGCATCATCCATCACTATTCAGCATGGTAGTAAGATGTTGCCAGGATCCTCAAGACGGATGTTGGTAAAACTCGATGACTATGGAAATGCTCAAGTTCTTGAGAGCACACTCACCCTAGGTTATATCCTCGATCAATTGAATGTGCCTTCCGCTTGCCGAGTTGTTCTATAACCATAGTTTCCTTCCGAACCGAGTATGCCATTTCCTAACCCCTTTCAAACGATCGCTAGAATTACCTTAGCCTGGTATGGAGAGTTTCAATGATCCTTCCCGATAGAGTTTCTTTCTAACATCATCGAGTTGGATGAAGATCTAGAAATCAAAGACGCCAAGATCAATATGAAGCAATGAATCAACATCTTGAGAAGGACAGCTGGATCGTGAAGATCATGTTAGCTTGTGACCCTCCGACTTCTTACTCATTTACTCTGAATCTCGGACTAGATTCTTGTTTAGTAGGGGTGAGCTGTCACATCCCTAGTTCTGGTCTGCTCTGGGTTAGCTAGTCTTGTGTGCATCATGTTTAAATTCCAATTAAATTTGAAATGGGGATTTGTGAAACCCTTAGAATCATTTTTGGAAATGACCCAGATAAAAATTGCTCCAAAAGGGTCCAAGAAAATGTTCATGTCGCTCCCTGAAAATATTGGGCAGAGGAAAAATTCAAACCAATATTTTAGGAGCTCATAAATATTTATTTTGCCATTTGGAATTAATGCAGTAATTATTTGCTTTGGATATATATTGTTATATATATATAATATTTTCCAAAAATTATGCTAGTTGATGAGGAGCTCTGGAATAATACCACTAGCTCCTACAAAAATTGGCATAAGAATATAAATTAGTTTAGTATTGTTTTAAAAGGTAAACAAATGTCGAAAATAGAAAAGAAAACAAAAAGGGGAAAACTCACTCGACTTACTCGGGCCACTTGTTGCCTCGGCTCAGGTTGCCCACCAATCGCCCTCGCCATGCCTTCTCTCCTTCGCCAGAGGACAGAGCTGCAGTTCGCTGGGCGCCAAAGACGCAAGACCGCCACCGACGGCCACCTCCTCGCTTGCCGCTTCGCCTTTCTTCGCATCGCATCGCTACTTCGCCCCTCTCTCTCACTGTTTTCTCCTCCTTCGCTTTCTCTCAAGAGCCAATGAACGGAGCTGCCATCGACGCTGCTTCGCCAAGGGCGACATCCACCGCTTAGCTTCCCCAAAGATGTCCAGAGATCCGCCTGCTGCTTACGCCTCGAGGACACACGCACTTCGGACGCCCCACAAGACGGCATCTTCAACGCTTTCATCACCGCCGCCAAGATCCTCGCCGCCCGCCGCCCGGTAAGCTTCCTCGAGCTCGCCGACCCGCCAGCGTGATCACCGTGGAGCTCCTCGCCCCGACACCCTTCCTTGCCTCGCTTTGCACGCCGTAGCCACCACGCCACCGCGCTCAATGCGCCACCGCACGGGTTCACATCGGGCGGCCCCGTGACCTTTTTGTCCCATCGCTGGCGTCTGCTGCACTCGCAACGCCCCGAGAGCAAAACTAGCGCGACAGCCGCCTCGCTTGCACACCACAACACCATTCCGCCAACACCCGAGCTCGGCCGCCGCCTGCTCGACGCCATCATTCCCACCACCCCAAAGACCAACCATCGCCATCGTGGATGCGCCACACCGCCAGCCTACCCGTAGCACCCACCCACCAAGATCGAACCATGGCCGGGCAGCGCTTCGACGCCTCCGCTGCTCAGTTTTGCCGCTGCTCAACGCCGCAGGTTTGACCTCACCGATGGGTTGACCCCGGTGGGCCCATTTTGACCCCTCCGGTCAATGACAAATTGACCCACCGCTAATTCGCTTAGGATTAGGACTAACTAAAATTAGTTATACCGATGACACCGACATCGCTGGACCCACTGGTCAGCTTTGACCTGGACCGCCTGCTGACCAAGCTGATGTCACAAAGGACGCAAAGGTCGATGTAATTATTCATTTTCCGATTTAATTTTAATCAGGAAATTCCGTAAAATAGCCAAAACTTGTAAAAATCATATAAAATCAACCGTAGCTCGTAATGAAATAATTTATATATGAAAATGATCAGAAAAATCCAATCTATCCATGTGTACCATTTTCATGCATGTTTGAACAACCTAAAGTTGCTGTATAGGACAATTTGAATAAATGGCATTTAAACCTTTACATAAGGAGTTTGAATTTGAACCTAGGGTTCAAACCAACTTCATTTAACATGTTGCCATGTCACATTCATTAGCAACTGCATTAGCTCAAAACAAAGCATATTGACATGTCACATTCATGCATCATGTTGTGCACTGCATTGATTGTGTTCTTCTTCTCTATTGCCGGTATTTGTCCCCTCTCGATAGACGTGCTCTCCGACGATGAGTGCGGCGTCACCGATGAAGAACTATATTATCTTCGAAGTGCCAGCAAGCAGAACCCCTTGTTCGCTCCGACATAATCCCACTCTCTCGCCTCGCTTCTTTTTACTGCATTAGGAAAACAATGATTCATCTCATATTTGTCATGTAGCTGAACCCTTTATCCTCTCGCATGACCTGTCATTCCACAAGAAATAGATGAAACCCACTAGCATGAGTAGGAGTTGTTTGAGCCCTGTTGTGCCTACTCATTCATGCATGTTTGTCATGCCTGCTATCGCTTTGAGTTGAGTCAGGTTTGATTCATCGAGGATGAATCGAGGTGTGTGAACATGTCCTACTGTGTGAGCTAAGTGTGTGAACACGATTTGGTAAAGGTAGCGTGAGAGGCCATGTAGGAGTACATGGTGGGTTGTCTCATTGAAGCCGCCCTCAGAACTGAGTTCTGTGTTTGTGATCCATGAACAAGCATTACCACACATTGGGTTCCGAACTCAATTCCTCTCGACTTATTAATCAACTCGATCTCTCTCCTGTGAGTTGCAACTAGTTTCGTGTTTGTAGGTAGTGTTAGTAGTCTACCAAGTGGCACCCGAATAGGTGGGCTTGGGACAGACTAGGCACCATGGAACGGTGTACCAAGCATAGAACCACCCGCGAGGTGGGCTTGGGAACCCTGCACACATCGCTTGGGGGCCGTGAGCTTACACCTTGGCCGGATCTCCTTGCGGATGGAACCCGAATAGGCGATAAACCTGACTAGAGACTTGTGTGGTTAGTCGGTCGTGGCCGACTTTCGCCATGCTTCCGCTTGAAGGTTGCCGAGATACACGGGTGTACATGGCGGTAAGTGGCGAGAGCGCAGGTGAAGAAGTACACCGGAGGGTTAATATGATCTATTCAAATAGCCGTGTCCGTGGTAAAGGACTTCGGTTGCATGTACAGTTCATAGACAAGTGAAAGTGGATACTCTAAAATGCGCAAGATAAGCGTGAGTGCTATGGATGGCGCTTCAGAGGGAAGACGGATCAATCCATAGTGGTGTATTGTTTGGTGAATATGTGGACTCGTAGCGCCACCTCAAAAGAGTTACTTGCAATATAGTTCAGATAGCCATCGAAGTCAAAGCTGGCTTGCTGCAGCCAAGCTCCACCACCCCTTTATTGATACCGATGCATATGTAGATAGTTCTCGATGTAAGTCTTGCTGGGTACATTTGTACTCACGCTTGCTTAATTTATGTTTTTGCAGAGACTTCCGTCTCGCTAGTAGTTTCGTGGACTTCGATGTTTAGCTTGTTACCTCAGCTATGATCTTGTGCGCCGGCAGATCTCGGTAGATAGTCGCTTCTCAGCCTTTTCCATTTATAGTTGTCCAGTACTCGCACATGTTAAGCTTCCACTTGTGCTTTGTCTTGTATGTTTCAATGTTGGGTCATGAGACCCATGTTTGTAATATCTCGCCTCGGAGCCTAATGAATAAATACTTGAGTCATAGAGTTATGTTGTGATGCCATGTTGTATTTACACATATCGAGCATATTGTGTGTATGTTTGTAATGCTTGGTATGTGTGGATCCAACAATCTAGTTGTTTATCCTTGGCAGCCTCTCTATGGGGAAATGTAGTCTAGTGCTTCCTTGAGCCATAGTACCGCCACAGCCCGGTTCACTGGAGTTCTCGCTAGCCCAAAGACTACAGCTCAGACACTTGATCGGCCGACATGTGTTTCACTTCGCTCGTTCTTCGTCTCTTCGGGAAATGTCACGCTGTGACATCCGAGTCCTGCTTAGCTACTACAGCCCGGTTACCGGAGTCCTCATAGCACAAAGGTTACAGCCCGATTCACACGCTGTCAACCGACATGCTCAAGTTGATTCATGTATGCCTGTCCCCATGGGTTAGCGCCGCTGGGTTCACGACTAGCCATGTCGGCCCGGTTCTTCATCATATGGATGCTAGCTACACTATCATATACGTGAGCCAAAAGGCGCAAACTGTCCCGGGCCATGGTAAGGCGACACCCGTGGGAATACCGTGCGTGAGGCCGCAAAGTGATATGAGGTGTTACCGGCTAGATCGATGTGACTTGGAATCGGGGTCCTGACACGTCTCCTGTTACCATCGACCTTAGACGCATAGTTCGGGACCCCCCTACCCGAGATCCACCGGTTTTGACGTGGACAACCACGTTGACCAAGCCGCGCCGAGAGCACCAGAGCGATGGGCGACGACGAGGCCTAGGAAGGGGACGACGCAGAGCCGGGGAAGACGCGGCAGTGGAAGCCCGCGCGGAGAGGAGTACGAGGGATCACTGGTTCGGCTGCGGTGTGAGGGTCGCCGCCGCAGGCCTCGCAAGCGTGGGAATAGTAGGGCGGTGAGGCCTCCGCGCAAAGACATCCGCCACGGAGGCGTGAGCATGCGGCACGACCGACGCTGCTTTGGGCGGCCGGAGAAAGAAGACCATAGGTTGAAGAAGCACTATGGCCGCTGGATGGACATCATACGGTCACCGGAGCTAGAATCGTTTATATTGACTAAGTTGACAAAGCACTCCGTCACCGCCAACTTAGTAGGCCTATTAAGTCAGCCTCCCACCAAGGTGGGTCCCAACCAGCAGGGGAGTATTCATTTTTGTGCGTAATAAGGAGGCACTTCCGATGGGTCCGAGCCGACATCGGGGAACGTTACGAATACGGTGGGTCTGTCTGGCGGTCCAAGCAGTGCAGGGGAAACGTTCGCCAACACGGTGGTCTGTCCGTGGGTCCTCGCTGCCATTGAGGAATAATTATTTTCCGGTAATAAGGAGGCACTTCTTGCGCTGCCGTGGACCCACTGTCACCTTCCATGTACAAGATTCCGATAGAAGTCGTTCCTTGACCACGTTGACCACACCGCGCCGAGAGCACCAGGGCAGTGGACGACGGTGAGGCCTAGGAAGGGGACGACTCGGCAATGGATGGCCACGCGGAGAGGAGTACGAGGTTTCACTGGTTCGGCTGCGGTGTGAGGCTGCCGTCGACGCAGAATAACAGGGGTTGTCGGTGAGTAGAGGGTTGCCCTGGCCAGCGGTGGGAGTAGTAGGGGGCGGTGAGGCCTGCATGGGAGGTGGGAGCAGGTGGTCCCGCCGGCGCTGGATTTGGCGGCTGGAGCAAGAAGATCAGAGATTGAAGAAACACGACGGCCGTTGGATTGACTTCCAACGGTTACGTCTGCTAGAATCGTTTGTTGATGTATATAATAACTAAAAAAACCTTGCATATGCGTCAACTTAATAGGCCCACAAGTCAGACCATTCTCTTTTTTAATAATTTATATACAACTCATTATGCACTTCTTATGCAATTTATTGCAGTCCTTTTTTTGTTGGCCAAAACATTTCTCGATATTTCGTGGGTTCCAAACTATTTTAATAACCGAAATGTCGAGCCAGATTTACAATACTTTAAGATATATTTAAATTAGGTTAATGCCCAAAGGAAATAGGAATCTGAAAATGTGAATTTTTTTAGAAATTATAAAGTAATTGCCAATTTGTCATCCGCTTTTATATTTACAACCCATTTCATATTACTTTCAAGATTTGCAGCGCCTTGAAAGAGTTGCAGCCCATCGTGGCATAGAAAATAAGTAGGCCTCGATTGGGTATTCTTCAAAAACAACCGGGCTCTATTTTCACAAAGAAAAATAGCTAGGCGGTCACATGTGGTGAACATAAAATACAAGCTCGGGCTAGACGGGCCACAACCCGCTTCAAACCCCCGCCCGCCTCAACAATAACAAAAAATACTGCTCGAAAGCAGCTACGCCCGTGTGTCACCGATCTTGTGCTGTTCTCTTGTCTGTTGACTATATATGCTCACAATGTCGTGGGTCCCATGTCGAAAACACTAGGAGGAAGCATTTATTTTTCCATACGCTAACATGGTCGGCCCTACCGCTCATCCTCTCCACGCATTTCGCCGATTATTGTTGTTTGTTGACCATGTTGACAACGCGAGAGGGCGGCGCCAAGGCAAGCGCACTAAAGCGCACGGAGGATTCCACGGCGAGGCTTCGACATCGCTGCACGCATTTAGGAGGCGATGGGCGGTGATGCGGCGCCGAGGCGCAGCCAGCCATGGGAGGCGGAAGCAAGGCGGCTCCGGGCGCTGGTTTGGTTTTGGCGGCCGGAGGAAGACAGGATCAAGAAACACAATAGACTGTAAAAGCAGCAGGAGTACTTAACAACCTTAGCTGAAACCAGCAGGGGCACTTAACAACCATACCGAAAGCAGATGAGTACTTATACAGGTTCAACTGCATAAAGCACGCCGAATAGTGCTACTTTGCCTACAATTAACCAAGGGTGAGGCCGCCAAGCCCCAGGACAAGGCCCAGGCGCCACCCCGCGCATCCACAACCTTCTGAAAGCGACTTCATCTCGCAATGTGGTCAATAAACAGGATGTTTACTTTAGAGCCATGCAAAAGTAGGAACATAATCTTCTGTCCTATTCTCCAAGATGGACGGGCCTTCATTATTTGAGACCACCCATGAATAAGTATCTTTTCACCTCCAAGTGGAATGGAGTAGGTCGACATAAACATCATGTTGTGACCAAGCGCAAGTCTGACCCGACCTTCTATAGGAACAATAGAACTGGGCAGTTTCGCTTTCAAGAAGATCACAATCAGAAACTGTGTATAAGCAATAGTTTATGAACAACATATATAATGTAAAACAGCTCGCACTATAAGTTTCTACACAGCTTGGACCTGTTCAACGAAAGTGCAGCAAAGGGCACACATATCCCACGTGGCCTTCCACCATTGAAACGCCCCACAAGGACCTCAAGACGATCAATAAAGTGTAGGAACTTGTGGATGTCGTCCAAATAACTTTAGTGCCATCAAGAATAAACCGAGTTGTTACAGTATCAACAAATGAGCAGCTTGCTTAACTCAAAAAACCTACACGCGCTACCAATTATAAGAATTATTAGTTAGAAGTAGCATCTTCGTGAGAGATTCATTGCTACTTCTAAAGTTAAATTGTGATTAGTTAGACATAATAGGTGGATTAAGAAGTAATCGAGGCAATAAGCAAGAACCAGATACAAAACTAACATGGATGAACAATTGAACGACGCCGGGTGGAAGATCGCGTGAAGTTGAGACCAGCTTCGTTATTTCCATCAACATTCGCGCCCAACTTTCACCAGAACACTTGAGAAAGTTTATCCAAGTTTAGCCATAAAAAGCAGCGATCTTCTTGGTTCATGAACCCAACTCGAACTTATATCCATGGCTTGTCTTCATTGTGACCATTAAACTGGTGTATTCAGTTAGGGCAAGGCCGAGCATCTTGAGTACATAGTTCTCGGCAGAGGCAAATAATGCACTGCAGAAAAATAATATGAGAACACAATGTATTCCCTATCCAAATCTATAAATAACTTCCTCCTTCACGCTGTTGACCATCGATCGGTAGTACCTTTTATCCAAATATAGCAATCCAAATTTCCAAATTAGTCGGACAACATGTTCAAAAACCCCACCCTCCCTGATAGAAAAGAGGATTCTAGGAACATGTCAGGCTGCTTAAAATCCTGTGTTAGGATGAGAAGGAACAAGTGTATGCTCACGAGGGCGCAGTAAACCTGTAGGGTCCTCGCACTTTGGGCATTGTAAATGAAACACACTAGATTCAGAGGGAAGAAAATGCATCAACGCGGCGGCTGCCATCCTAGGATTACCCGTGACCAAGGGACTTGGATTTATTGGTGATGGATGAAGAATTCAGACTGAGTTCTCCATGAGAAAACCCTATGCAATCGCCGAGATGGGGTTTTCTCCTAACAAGGCACGAGGAGAAGGGGATTCAGGCCTAGTGAAATATTGTCGCTTCGTCTGCCCCATTTTACTTCTAAAGTCGAAAAGGGGGGGTTGTGATTTGACGGCTCATTGGGCATTATTGCAGCGCCACGACTGGGTGTGTCTACCGTGCAGCTTGTGCACTCTAATTTGTGCATATGGCACGGGACCCTGCTGTCGGATGCCCCACATATCAGCCGTAAAGGAAGTAGAAAGACAAGAGTAACTAGTGACACAAAATATATTTTGACAAAGAGATACTCCTCCAGAAGAAATATACAAATCTTTTATATCACAACTTTATACATAAGAAAAATCAAGGGAATATATATAACATATATAATTATAAAAAACAGAGTTGTTTTTAACACGGTATGGACGAGTTGGTGATGATGGTGTGCCTGCCATCCTGCAATATAGGCCATCCGATTTATATCTGACGGATAGGAAGGAAACTATGGCAACTTTGCAAAAAGGTACCCACACACTGTCGGATTTCGGGTTCCGCAGACCCTAAGGTTCAACTCGGGTGCGCGCTGAGATCCAATTCCTCCACCGCCTCGCACTCGCCAATCGCAGGGACCTAAACTACTAGCAAGAACAACACAAGAGACGCAAGATTTATACTAGTTCGCCACCGCTAGGTGTAATACCCTACTCTAGTTTGTGGTGTGGTGGATTGCCTCGGGCTGATGAAGAATAAGATAGGAAGAACAGCCTCATGAGGGTCTGTTCTGGTGGAAGGCGAACTGCTAAGTGGTGTCCCGCCGCCTAGCTTGAGGATCGGTCTCTATCTTTCTCTCGATTCCAAAATGCCGCACCGGAGGAGAGAGAGGCTCTACTATGGTGGCTAGCTCTACTTATATAGACGAAGGCCCCGGCCTCTTCCCAAATATTGAGCGGGAAGGGCGCCAACAATTGGCCATTTTGAAGGGGAACAGCGGGTACACTTATCCCGACTAAAGTTGGTCCTCGCCGCCAAAGGCTCTCGTGATGACACCTCGCTTGGGCTCCACGATGATCCCTTCCACTGCTGGGGCTGGTCTTGGTCTTGTTGCAATCAAACGGATGCCTTTGCTTGATGCTTCGCCGCGCTTGCTCCCTTTGCACCAAAGAGGAAGGAGGACGCCGGCTGGCTGGCGCCTGACCGGGCGCCTCTTGGTCGCCATGGCTTATGGCCACTGCACCTCGCGAGGTACCCTGCCTTGAACTCTCCGGCCTCTCATGAGCCAGCCTCGACGAGGCCGCTACCGAGGAAGCCCTGCCGCCCGCCTCATGAGGCTTGGCCCTCGCGAGGGTCTTGAGTTTGTGTTGATGAAGATGGGCTGTCCTGGGCCTCCTTTGAGCCACGCCGCAGTCCGCACGCAGCAAGTCTGGGACCCCTGCTCCTAACGCCGACAAGAGCCCCCGGCTCAAGGGCGCCGCCTCAAGACTTGGTCGGGCAGAGGCGAAGGGCAAGCGGCGGCGTCAAGGGCCCTAATAGCCCGAGGCCTGGGCGACGCTGTGGCAGCTTGATTGGACATGGGCGCACTGTTCCCCACGCCCTTATTTCGCAGGTTTTGCTAGGCGGACACGCTGTCAGACACATCCGCTTCTCCTCCTCGCTACTTTTGCGCCCCGTCCTTCCCTCTCGAACTCCAGCTTCCATTTCAATTCAAATCTCCCTTCCCTTTCGACGCTATGGTCTGACGAAGAAGGGAAAGGGAAGAAACCTGCGCCGCTTCTTCCTCGCCACCGGGCGGCCTCCGGCCGTCAATTCGCCGATCATACTCAACTGGAGGGCTTGGGCAAGGTCAGCTCGCTCGCCACCTCCTTCAACGAATGCGGAGGACGACGGCCTGGCCCAAGGCCCCACTTTGCCATCGACAGGATAGTCACCGAGGTCCGGTATTTTATCGACGCCCGTGGGCGGGCTGGTTTCCCTTCTCGATTTCCTCAATGCCGTTTTTCCCACCATCGATCCACATGATGCATCCGGGTCCCGAGTCCATTACTCTCCTCCCGGCTTCGCCGCTTTCGTGAGGCAATGATGGGCATCCTTCCGCCGGTTGCCTTGTTGCGCCACTCTCTTCGCTACTGTCGACCCCACTCAATGCTCGGCCGCTGTGCTTGCTTTGCCGCCGCTTCGAGACAACGGCCTCGTGGATTGACTTCAGCCGCCCGCCGGCTGAGTTCCGCGAGAGGTGGATGTACGCGGATGGGGTGCCCAGCCCTCGCTACCGGGAGCTAATCTCGCCGCTGTCCCCATTCAGCCGGGCCAGAGACGCTTAGCCCTCGCTCATCTTCGTCCGCGCCGCTCGCTGCTCCTCGAGGTCGCTTGTCGTGACAGCTACCAAGGTGGTGAAGGAGTTCCTGATGCCGCCGATTGTTCCCTTCCAACGCCATTCCCACCGGATGGGCCTTCAAGGGCCTGGTGATTGTATGAGGCCCGTGAAGAAGACTCGACGCCGTAAGCGCTTAAGGAAAGTGCTCCGGTCCCGATCTGGCGATCCTAACCCCAAGGGCATCCGCATGAAGGGGCCTTCCTGCACTTTTGCCGAACAGGGTGATTTGGTGAACTAGATGCCTATTCGATGAATGGGGCTGCGCCCGCTGGTCTCCTGTGGGCCTCACGAGAATCCAGGGGTGGTGACAGCCCTTCCAATGGCCAAGGCGGCTCCTCCTCAAGTGGCGGAGCAGGGAGGCACGAGCCGCCGAGAGGTCAAGGGACCCCCGGGTGACAGCACTGGCGATGCTCATGAGGGGCAGCCCCGAGGCTCATGCCGCCAAGGGGCCGAGGGCGGCAGTGGCAGCTCGCAGCGCCGCGGACGGAGCCCCCGAGGCCCATGCGCTTTCTTGGTGAGGCGACTAGCAGCTGCCACCAGACGCCTCGATGCAAGCCGCCTTGATGCTTTCCTCACTGCAGCTGATCCTCGCGCCAGATCTTGGGTCGCTTCACAAGGAACTCGAGGCCCTCCGAAGAGAAGGAGGCCCCGGGCGATGATTACCCTTGTCGCCGCAAGCGCATGAAGTACTTCGCCACCGATGAGTAAGCCTTTCCTTTCTCCAGCCCCGATTCTTCTCGCTGCTTGTATCGATCTCTGCCCCGCAGCCCGCCGCCGAGCTCACGGAGACGGGTGAGGAGCCGCCCCTCGGGCTTCCCCCCTGGGCCCCGAAAGTGCCCTAAGCGGTGGAGCCCTTGTGGTGAGGGCGACCGGGAGGTGAACTGCCTGGGGCGCTGTCAGGAGCGCTGCACACCTCGCGATCCTCCTCGAGCCTTCCCATGGCATAGCTAGCCTGCCAGGCTTATCGCCTCGGTCGTGGACGGCGATTGGCTGAGGCGCCTCCTGCGCCTCGCCTGGGATGGGCTGGCCTGTCGGGCTTCGGGCGCAGCGCCTGCCGCCACGAGGGTGCCAGCTCAGCCTCGGCCCGGAGGGGGAGGTTGACTCGTGGCTCCTGCCACCGGGAGGTTGATGGTGGAGGACGGCGCGAAGGCCCGGGAGCGCCGCCTTCGCCAAGGATTTCTTCAAAGGGCGGCCGACGCGTGAGCCTTCTGGTGAAGAGCTTGTCGACGAAGACGCTACTTTGAGGCCGAGGCCCTGCGCCGGCCGCAGAGAGCGCGAATCGGAGGGTGTTGCCGCTTTGCACGCCAAAGAGCGTGATCTTGATGATGAAGAGGCCAAAGCGTTGCTGGCAGCCTTCGAGGTTCGCCTCTCGCCGCCGAGGAGGCCCGAGCAGCTAATAGGCGGCGAGAGGCGGCGGAGGAGCGGCACGAGAACTCCTGCCCGTGTCACTTTTTGAGGAGGCGGAGCTGCGCGAGGCAAGCCCTTGCGCCACGAAGGTGGCTCTCCGCAACTCGGGCGGAGCTCCAGAAGCGTGAGGAGGCGCTGACGCTTGAAGCCGCCAACGGCGAGCACGAAAGCGCCAGGACGGGGAGCGCTGGCACGCGGGCAGAGGATGAGGTCGCAGCACGGAAGCCCGCTCTTGGAGGAGGTCGGACACCGAGTGGAGCGGGCGCGCGCGCCGAGCCTCGAGCGCGAGTTTGAGGAGCGGCTGGGGTTAGCCGAGGCCGAGGGCAGGACTGCTGCCTTGAGGGCCAAGTCGAGGAGGCGACGCGCGGCCGATGTTTTTCGCCACCCTTGAGGTGGCGCAGGGAGTCCACCACTTTCGTGCCGAGGCGCCTTCTTCGCCAACGGGTGGAGGAGGCCGAGGCCGCCGCATACGCCGTAACGCGGACGAGATGCGCCGCCGCGTAATCTTGAGCGTGAGCACGTCCCATGCTCGCCACGCCCGGAAAGAGCTAAAGCAGCCTTTGGACAATATCTCGCGAGGCGGCAGAGGGCGCCAAGACGCTGTTAACTACGCCGCAACCTTCGCTTTCACCGACGTGGTGCGGCCGGAGGCGCAGCTCGTCAGGCCAACAGGTTGGTGGAGGAGAGGAGCCGCGCTGCTCGGGCGCCGCTTTCTCTCGTGGTTCAGCCATCCGGACATGGACCCCCACTTCGATTTCGACGCGAGTTATCGCTTCAGCTTCCCTCAGCCGTCCGGGCGACTCGGCGACCGGGTGGAAGACAACGTGGATGCCCTTTTCCGGGCCTTCGCTTCGGACGACGATGGCGTGGTCATGGCCGCCGATGAGGGCGGCGTGGTGAACAGCCCAGACGCTGCCGACGATCACGCAGACAGCGACGGCGAGGCCAGCGACGCCAGCAACGGCTCGGGAGGTGCTCCTGAGGATGCATTGGGGGATTTGTCCGACCGATCATGTACTATCCTTGTTCCATTACCCTGCATGAATAGAACTCAGGTTTTGGCCTGATGGAGGTGAGAGCATTTTGGGAGGGGGAGCCCCTCATGTAAGACTTGTGTTCTTCAGATAGCAGTGTGTTACATCACCCATACGCCTGCCGCCAAGTGGTTGGCTAAGCGGCACGCTAGTTAGATGGTTTACCTTTTGTTTCAGACGAGCCCCGAGATAGCCTGTGGGAGGCTGCGCGATCTGAGTGTTCACGATCAAACCAGAGGACCTGCAGAAGAACCTCCCGGAGAGGACGCGCGGCGACAGTCGGGCTGCGCTGAAGCTTGGTTTGCCCAAGCTCGCGAGGGGCTCGCGAGGGGAGGCAGCTGAGGCGGAGTTGTAAATCAAACGCGAGAAATTTGCTCGAACGAGACTAAGCACTCCATTCCCTAACACGCTTAATCTTCGAGCTCATATTCAACTTAAATCCAACAGGGAAAACGACAGCCGAGGGAAAACCAAATGAAATTAGAAAAGGCCGCATTCCGCACCTAGTCTAGTCTTGGACGCTCTTCTCACCAACAAGGAGCTAAGTGTTGCTATCGGGCATAGGAGGGAGCCCTGTGCTCGAGGCCGCACCGAGACTCGGGCGTGTACAGCCCCACTCATTATTACGTGAGAGTGTCACAGGCGGCGAAGCCACAGCACTGGCCTTCTTCACATGTACCGCCTTGCTTCATATCGCCAGACGAGAGCCCCGCCTTTGTGCCACACTCTAGTGCCACCAACGATGACCGAAACCGTGACGCCGGGGGGTAGAGCGGTCGCCAGCCTTCTCTCTGACGCACCACGGGTCCTCCGCCAGGCAGGCCCCGAGGCACCTCCCAGCAGAGGGCCTACCTCCCCGAGAACGCTTTGTCTCAACGCCGCGGTGGTGATGTCGGATCTCGCCTTCTCCCGCAGCCTCGCGCCTCCCCGAGGGGTAGGAGATCTGCGGAGCGGGCAGCCGCCGTCAGGGCGACCTGCACCTCCCGCGACCTATGGTTAGCGATGTTTGCTCTTGAGGAAGTAGCGGTACCGAGCAATCGTGGCCCCGCGTGACCAGGGGACCGCCTCGAGACTCCTAGAAGAGCGCTGCTCGGGCGCCTCATCCCCCAGATTGGGCTGAGGAGCGAGTCTTGTTCTCCTCATGCAGTGCCCTTGGTCCATCATGTGGGGCACGATTCTTCCGGCCGCTATCCCAAGGCCACGCCAGATTGCCGAGCGTGCCTTTGCTGCTCGCTTGAGGCACCCGCCGGGGTGGTGGCGCGCGGTCCACTCAGACCGTGGATCGGCGCCGAGTCTCTTTTTCCTCGCGGGCCGGGCGGGGCACTCCCGCCGCCGACAAACGATAGCTTTGCTGGTGCTGAGTAGCTGGAGCTCGCGCGTGGAGCCCCTGCGCGGGCCGCCTCGGCCCGAGGTGGAGTTGGGTGCAGGGGTGAGCCTCGAGGCGGAAGCCCAGAGCCCGCCACTCGCTTCCAAAGAAGCGACGCCGCGGCCGCTTCCAAAGAGCTCGCACCGCAGCAGCTCGGCCACCGTGAGCGCGCCTCGAAGTTCGCCTTCCCCCGCGGGTGTACGTGATGTGGTCGCGGGCGTGGTTGGAGGTTTGCTGCCGATCAGCGCCGCCGGGCGTGAGAGCTGCCGAGGCTCGTCTGCCGCTCATGCTCCGCAGCGCTCAAGGACCGCGAGCTGCTCGGGCACGGGTCGCCTGAGGCGAAGCGGCTCCATGGGCGGGCCACGCCGCCTAAGGATCTGGTTGCTCACTTGGTCGCCGGACATGGTGGTGGCGGGCGCGCGACACGAGATGGCGAGCAGGATTCCGCGCACTCGCTCGGGCGCGCTAAATGTCGGATTTCGGTTCCGCACTTAAGGTTCAACTCCGGGCGCGCGGAGATCCATCCCCACCGCCTCGCACTCGCCAATCGCAGGGACCTAAACTACTAGCAAGAACAACACAAGAGACGCAAGATTTATACTAGTTCGGGCCACCGCTAGGTGTAATACCCTACCTAGTTTGTGGTGTGGTGGATTGCCTCTAGGGTCGATGAAGAATAAGACAGGGAAGAACAACCTCGCGAGGGTCTCTGTTTGGTGGAAGCGGCGAACTGCTAAGTGGTGTCCCGTCGCCTAGCTTCGTGGATCGGTCTCTATCTTTCTCTCTCGATTCCAAAATGCCGCATCGAGGAGAGAGAGGTTTACTATGGTGGCTAGCTCCACTTATATAGACGAAGGCCCGGGCCTCTTCGCAAATATTGAGCGGAAGGGCGCAAACAATTGGCCATTTTGAAGGGGAACAACGGTACACTTATCCCGACTAAAGTTGGTCCTCGCCGCCAAAGGCTCGTGATGACGCCGCTTGGGCTCCACGATGACTCCTTCCACCGTGGGGCTGGTCTTGGTCTTGTTGCAATCAAATGGATGCCTTTGCATGATGCTTCGCCGCGCTTGCTCCCTTTGCACCAAAGAGGAAAGGAGGACGCCAATGCTGGCTGGCGCTCGAATCGGCGCCTTTGATCGTCATGGTTATGCCACGGGCACCTCGCGAGGTACCTCGCTTGAACCTCCGGGCTCCCTCATGAGCCAGCCCTCGACGAGGCCGCTACCGAGGAAGCTCTTGCCTGCCCGCCATGAGGCTTGTTCTCGCTGGGTCTTGAGTTTGTGTTGATGAAGATGGGCTGTCCTGGCCTCCTTTGAGCCACGCCGCAGCTGCAAAGCAGCAAGTCTGGGACCCCTGCCCTGCAACAATCGACACACACCTTCCACATTTGCAAATAAGGCCTTCCTCGCTCATCCTTTTCTCACAAGATAAAATACTCATACAAATGCATCTTGATGTTACGCAACACACGGGCATTATGGGGTTCAGCTTGAGAATATAATACTCAGACAGCTCACGGTTCTCGACTTTGGGCTGCACGCCCACCCCGCATGTTTGGGGCCCATGTGTTCTATCTCAGCGCTTTTCATATTGGGTAAGCTTACGGTACGGGCGCTGGTTTTAGATGTCGTCGCAAGGCTTAATACACAAAATTGAATAAAGCACGCCACCGTTGGAATGAAATCGAACGACGCTCCTAACCAACAATGAGAGTTGCAATTTATCAACGATATACTATGTGATAAATAATACCGTCAGACATTTATTCACACAGACACTTGTTTCACCATGCCGATTATTACATCAAAATCTCTGAGGATAGATCAGTTCGGCATTTGCGCTACCATCAAGAATTTCAAAGTTGATTTGGACTCAGCTCTCCTTGCCGAGAAAGTTTGATTTTGAGATCATCCCCTACCGCAAGATAAGATTTAGATTTGAACCTTGACCATCCTTTAGCATCAATCATCATGCGACCATCCTTTGTACTTACAGTATATTGAGCAGGTTCATTCACACCAAGGCTGCGATGGTAAGAGAAACATGGCCTCTGTCGCCGGATTGTTGAACGACTCTCGCTGTTTCAGGAATTCTCTCGCTTGCAAACAAGAAGACATACCCAAACAGTTAGATCAACACAAAGGAATCATGCTAAACAACATCGAAAGAAAAAGAATGAAACACTTGGGCTGCCAATGCTACCAAGAAGGTGGACATGTAAGGTTTTGTAAGGACTTTGGCATATGAAGTGCGAATCAGCAGCCTAGTTCTGTTGTCTGCAACCGCCATTCGCTGTCGCTGCACGATCGGAGCAGATGCAAGTGCAAGTGTTGGTGCAGTGCCAAGCCGCTGCTGCGGAGATGGTGCTCCTTGTAGAGCTCATGTAGGGTGTCTGAGCAGTGCCGTGTCGATGTCCGATCCTCCCAGAGATCAGCCTGATCCGCTTAACGCGATCGTGCCCAATCTCGCCTAGATCAAACTGAGCTGCTACCGCTGTCAGTGCTAGAGCAACTGCCGGTGCTCGATCCGTTGCTGAAGGTGGTACCGATGTGCAAGACATCGACGGTCGTGTCTGGTCTTCTATGATCAGCTTTCTAACTTGACTAGGCTTCGACCGTGATCTAGTTTTTTTCTTCATTTCTTTTAAACGCGAGAAGGACTAATTGTGGTGTTTTTGTTAAACCAAACTGCAGCTTCATCATAGGGATTCAGCTTGTACTGCATAAATGATCGATCCAATTTTTTCCAAAGAATATAAGTGATGGACAAGGCTTCAAGCATCGACATGACATAAGAAGTGAAACCTGCAAAATAGCCATCATAGAGCAAACCAAACAATTTATTCTGTGATGAATGTCACATGGAAAACCTGCATCGAAAATTGCAGTGAAAAGAAAGAAAACATGACATTAAATCAATAAGATTTAGATAGTAAATCAATAAGATTTACTTGATGTGACACGAGTGATCCTTACCAGAAATCACTATGTTGAAGTACTAAATGTAAGATTGATCGTTCAACCACGGGTGGCATGCAGGGCCCCGCTTACTCAAACAAGGTGATAGTCCAAAGGTCGTGACAAATCGTATGGACCTAACATCCATGGACTGGAAACTTGGTGGTGTGATAAACCGCAATGCATACAGATATTGGAGTGTAACCATAATTGATAAACCATCCTCACAAGAAAGATGATCCGACACTTCAAAGTATACAGACTGAATTGAGGACATACATTAACATAGATCTTTCTCAGACTGACCACGCACCAAAAGCGGCAAGATTAATAAACAATACAGGTTCACAAACACAAATCAAGTAATCAACAATAGTACTTACTACGTAAAGCAAAGTTGCACTAATTAAACTCGCAAACTATTTCTGCCACCGACCCACCGGATGAACCCCTGCAAAACTGACTTAGGCCATGGACTTCGTGAGAGATGTCTACATGCACCATCACCAGCTGCCAACCTTGGAGAACTTAATGAGTGGTCTTTCCACTCATAAACATGATGACTAACACAGCCGTATCAGATTTGTTGGGAAGCACTATAAGAACCACACCCTTCAGAATCAAGGCACATCCATGAAATTGTTGTGGTCATACAGCCTCGAGAACACCCCACAACAAGGTTACATGAAAACACTAGTCCAGACACCAATGGCCACAAGGACACATCACCGGATAGTTTAGAAGTAGAACTCATTGAGGGAATCCTGGATAAGGGGTGTCCGGATAGCCGACTACCATCATCACCGAACTATCATTTGCCGGACTATCATCATCGACCGGACTCCAAGACTATGAAGATACAAGATTGAAGACTTCCCGTGTCCGGATGGGACTTTCCTCGGCGTGAAGGCAAGCTTGGCGACACGGATATGTAGATCTCCTACCATTGTAACCGACTTATGTAACCCTAGCCCTCTCCTGTCTATATAAACCGGATGGCTTTAGTCCGTAGGGACAACAATCACAACAACCCTTACAATCATACCATAGGCTAGCTTCTAGGGTTTAGCCTCCTGATCTCGTGGTAGATCCACTTGTAAACATCCACAATATCAATATCAATCAAGAAGGACGAGGGTTTTACCTCCATCAAGAGGGCCCGAACTCGGGTAAACATCGTGTCCCTTGTCTCCGTTACCATCCGCTTAGACGCACGCCGGGACCCCTACCGAGATCCGCCGGTTTTGACACCGACATTGGTGCTTTATTGAGAGTTCCTCTCGTCGCCACCGATAGGCTTGATGGCCTCTTCAATCAACAACGACGCAGTCCCGGTGAGACATTTCTCCCCGACAGATCTTCAGATTCGCGCGGCCAAGACCACGGGCCAACTCCTTGGCCATCCGAGCAGATCGAAGTTACGCCCGGGTCCAGTCAGGTTTGAAGCCTAAACTTCACGGCCGATATCCGCGGGACTTGATCCTCGATGGATCTGAGCCAGAAGCCGAAGCGTGCCAGCTGCACACGATGGGCATGACTCTAACTCGCCACGGACAAGACCTTGAGGTCAAGACCGGATCCGCCCGACCCATAGTCCGGAGCCGATCGCTCCAATCGAGGACGGATGGCTGACACCGCCGGAGCCGCAATTCCTACGGGCGATGGAGCCAAACACTTACCTTGTCCCACATAAAGCCCATGACTCGAGGTGCCGACTCTTCCGACCAACCTCCCCGCTACCGCCACCGAATCCGACATACGCCGATCATGGAATTCACCGCTGCGACATCTTTCAAGACTCGCCTTTGGCGATATCATAAATTCATTGAAGCATCTTCGCTATCCGGAGAGCCCTCGCCGAACTACGCCCAGACGGTTGGGACGCGATGACAAAGAAATTCAGATCCCACCCACCACCCACTTCAGAGCCACCATCGATTTATTTAACCGACGACTTCTATCACGACTATGAAGACATCGACGGTATGGACGATTTATGCCGAGACTACTAAGAACCAAAGGTTCTACAGGACACCGAAAACCACCTCGCCATACGACATATACATGGTGGACACCCAAAAGATGGGGACGGCGAAGAAGCAGCTGAGGCCGATTCCTTAAAGAACAGCCCAAGCGCCGACGCCAGCGGGCGCCGCTTAAATCCCGCCACAAGAAGAATGGAGATTCCGCACAGAGATAATAACACCCCGTAGTGCCGAAGACAACTCCTCCAAAGACGATCCAGCAGCAGAGGAAGGTAGCAAGCCCTCGTGAGAGGGCGGCATACGAAGAGGTCGAGGATGACAATTACTTACCTCCTTCCGGAGACGAGGCAAGCCTCGGCGATGACTTAATTGCCGCGCTCGAGGATCCGTCAACAAGAGGCGCTTTCAGACGCAGCTAATGGCCACGCAAACAACCTAAAGAAAAGCAACAACAGCTTCAAGTTGATCAAGACCCATCGGCCGATGATGGACCGAGGTCCTCGCGTCAAGAGTATGAACTCAACGCCTCCAAAAGTTACCTAAAACGCAAGTTGCTCCCTCCGATTAGGAGGAGGCAGCATCACCAGCGAGATTCGCAGACCGACCACCTCGGGCCGCGAGGAGAGAGGCGCAAGCCTCCACTAAAACCGCATTCTCGCATCGCCTAAAAGCAGAAGCCACGGGAACGCTACGACTTGCGATATATTGAGGACAAGGCAAGACAATCCAGATCTATCTATGGATCACGTGGACGCCTAACGACCCACGCATTTAATACCGCCGACCGATACAACTACTCCGCCGGGCCGAACACAGCGCATAACGCCTTCGAGCTACGCGCGTGATATCGCTCAATACTGTAGGCGCCGCGACACCCACTATGCTTCACCGACGAAGTAATGGATCATCAAATCAAGGGTTCAAACCCTAATATCGAATCCCACGATGGCACAACAGACCGCATGGTATGGATTGAGGATTATCTCCTCCATATACACATGGCCCGCAGCAATTTATCTTCACGCCATCAAATATCTCCCGCTTGCTTAAAGGACCAGCTCGGCATTGGCTTAAAAGCCTGCCCGCAGAGTCAATTGATGTCGGAAGACCCGGAAGCCGCATTCCTCGACAACTTCTGTGGCACGATGTGCAACCACCGGACGCAGATGACCTAAGCCACATAATCCAGCAGCCGATTTAATCGCTGTGCAATTCTCGACACGGTTCTTAACAAAGAAAAATCAAATCGCCGACCGTCTCGGATGCGGAGGCACTCGCTGCCTTCAAACATAACATCCGCGATGAGTGGCTGGCCCGCACCTAGGACAGAGAAGCCAAATCTATGGCAGCCCTCACATCCTCATGACCCGCTTCTTTATGGGAGAGGATAGCTCGCTCGCTTCGTCAAAGAATAACCTCAAAAAAACGCCGGCAGTCCGGATACTAAGGACCGCAATGGCAGGTTGCGCCGAACAAAAACAAACGCCGCATTAACGGCGCAAGAATGAGGATACGGCAGTTAACGCTGGATTCCGAGGCTCCAAACCCGTCAACGGAAGAAGTCATTCAAAAGAACCACTCCGGCCCGCCCAATTTGGACCGAATACTCACCGCTTTGTCGATACATGGAACTTCGAAAAGCCAGCCTAACCACACCAACAGAGATTGTTGGGTATTCAAGCAGTGCAGCAAATTAATCGCCGAAAACAGTGACAAGGCTACACAACATGACGCAGGAAGAGACCTGCCACGAACAACAGAGACAAAAGGGATTCCCTCAAGTTCGGACGGTAAACATGATATACGCAACACATATTCCCAAGAGGGAGCGGAAGCGGCACTAAGGGACGATACGCCGGATGGAGCACGCCGCCTAAAATTCAACCCATGGTCCTCTCGCCGATCACTTTCGATCAAGAGACCATCCAACCAGATCCGCCATGGCGGATTCGCCGCATTGGTTTTAGACCCAATCGTTGATGGATTTCACTCACGAGTCCTTATGGACGGCGGCAGAGTCTCTAACCTCGCTTTATCGTGATACAGGCGCAGATGGGCATAGACCCTTCAAGGATTAAACCTACAACGCACCACCTTCAAAGGCGCCATACCAGGTGTCGAGGCCAATTGTACAGGCTCGCACACCGAAGTGGTCTTCGGATCCCTGACAATTTCCAAGCGAGGAGTTAATCTTCGACATAGTCCCGCTCGCAAGCGCTATCACGCTCGCTCGGACGAATCCGCGCTTGCAAAGTTCAACGCGTGCCGCATTATGCATACCTTAAGCTCAAGATGCCAGGCCTCGTGGAGTCATCACGGTCAATGGAACATCGGAACGCCTCCTCCGAACGGAGGAACATACAGCGCTCGCGGCGAGGCACAGAGCAGCCTTTTTACATTTCGAGTCCGCCGTTAAACGACCGGACACGCACTCAAACGCTACCGAGCAACATCAACCAAGACCACCTGGCACGCTCCATGCACGTAGCAATGCGGCCCCAACCCCAGCCCTCGCAAAATTGCAAGACAAACTCTCCACAGACATAATTACGCCTCGAGATACCATGGGCATAGGGGAAGGGCACCACCACAACAGACTCCAGAGTGCGGTTCGACCACACCAGGGCCCTAAGTGTGTCGCTTTTTGTTTTATTTTTCTTTTACAGAACTCAGTCCGCGGCGAACCGCTTCGAACTCATGATGCAACAGCCAGGAAGGACAAAGGCCATTTAACACTCTGTGTGGTCTCCATCAGAGCATTAAATTGTTAAAATACAACATTCCGCTGCCTACCCTGAGGGGAGACGCCTTTAATTCGCCTAACTTTGCTTTCCGTGACTATTTGTATCATTCCGCATCGACCGAGCATCTATCTCTAATAAAATGCAGCACTTTTTGCCTTTTATTTGCATTATATATATATATATATATATATATATATATATATATATATATATATATATATATATATATATATATATATATATATATATATATGTTCATTTACTTACATGTTGCACCTGGGCATCTTGGTACGCCAAACACAACCAGTGGGCTTATGTCCTCCGCTTATGGTGTGATAAAGTCCCACACTTTCACAAGTGTGGCACCTCAACTTATAGCATTATATGAATCGCCCGATTCATGTCTTGGGTCAATAGTTGGGTTTGCCCGCCCCATGTTTGGCACCTTACGCCCGCTCTATCGGCTAAGGTAGACATGGAGAACCATCGCGATTGCGCCTTGCTGAGCCGGGTTAACGCCTGCTGGAGAAAGCTAAAACTGACCAGCATGATAAGGCGTGAGACTGGTCGCTGTTCGAGAGGTCCTTTCGGTCCTTAAAGACTCACGCCGCCGAGCGAAGTTCCGGATTATGTCCGATGAAGGCGTGATAGCGCCCCAATTCGGGTCTCCAATACTAGGGGCTTCACTAAATTTAAAATTATAGAATTCTATGGCTAAGTGAGAGTGTTCAACACTATAAGTCCGTTGCCTTGTTCATTGTGTTGAGCGCCTCAGATGGACCCAAAATGGGAACAAGAGCGCCAAGTTTATCCCTAACACCCCAAAGACTCATGGCATGGGGGCTGAAGCCGCACGACTTGCCATCTCTCGATTTAATAAACGGCCGCACGTAAGGTAATATTTTAAATTAAACAAGCGTTGCTTAGCGATATGAACAAAGTTTTCAGCGCATGATAACACATTGCTAATTCACTCAAAATTACATCCTCGGGGCACTCTATCCGCAATCTTATGGCACCCTTCAGACAGCCTTTATAGTAAAGTTCGCCAAGACGATGCTCCTTGCCCGCCGGTGGCGCTCGCCTGCTGATTAGCTTCTCCGCATCCAGCTTGCCCCAATGCACTTTTGCGCTGGCAAGGGCCCCGACGAGCACCTTCAATACAAAGTGAGCGCTTGATAACCTCCACCCAGGGCACGATCCACCAGCCTGTCGCGACGAGGTCGGTAGCTCCTGTGCATGGCCTTCCGGCCACAAATGGACTATGAGCCCTTTCATGGCCTGCTCGCCACCTTAGAAGCTCGACCAGCTGCTTCAGCTGGTCGCTAGGGGCACGGATGGCCGCCTCAAAGATAATCGAGACCAAAGACCTTTCTCCGCTGAACTCCCCTCCTCTGGCTCGTAGAACGCGGCGGCACGTACACGCCATGAGGCAGATCTGCAAACGCCTCGAGAGCTCTGACCACCGTAAGTATCACGTAATTTACATTCACATGCTTGCTTTGCATGAAAAATGCCTTACCCGCCGCTATCTTCTTCATCAATTCAACCTCCTCAAGGGACTTATGGGCCTCGGCCTTGGCGGTTTTGGCACTTTCGAGCCGAGGCAATCTCGACTCTCGAAGTTTTGAGTCACGCCTCCAAACTCTCATGCTTTTCCATGAGAGCCTCGGAGCTCTTGCTGAACCACCGCCACCCTCGCCTCTTGCTTTCTCGCTTCTGCCTGCCTGCGGGTCGTGATTATGCTCGTCATGACACGGCCTCCTCAGGTCGCCACTGCTCGCGGGCCCCTGCAGCTCCTCATGTTATCCTTGTTATTTTGTCGCAACCTAAATCCTATTCTCAGAAGGTACAAATTCAAAGTGGTGTTACTCACCTTCTTTGTCTTGAGCTGCTTCTCGCACGGCCGAGCTCGCCTCGACCGCCGAGCTCGCTTCAACGCACCGACTCCGCAGCCAAGGCGGCAGAGGTCAGAGCAGCCCGCAACCCATATTGACATAATTTTTAGCAACCTCACAGATATCTTTTTAAGATCCTCAGTCCGCTTTTCTTCCTAACACCAAACCGAGCATCGTGGGCTACCGTTGCGGTATTACTTTGCATATTTTTAACTTTCTACCTCAAAGCCTCGATAGAAGGCTATTGGCAGCGGTCAGCCCGCCTTTGGCGAAGCTGCACTTTTGAATCACCGCACTCATATTAGTACGGTTCTTCTCGATCGATGCGCCTGCAGCGCCTAACAAATTGTTCGGGCGCCCGTTGGACGGAAGCTGCGGCGCCACGGGTCTTGCCCTTCGATCGAATAGCGATTGCTGACTGAACCACTGCGTTCCGCTAGGAGTCCGCGCTGAAGTCCCGGAGGACGCCTGGGCGCCCGAGCCTCCCGGTGGGTCCTTCTGGGATCCCACCTCATGCTCACTGGTCAGCGAGGGGTGGAGGCGGTCGATGGAGTCCACATCCCGACGAAGCCAACGATTCCACCCGATGAAGCGGGAGATCATCACCGCCGGACCAAAGGCAGCATGCGGCGTTAGAATGACACTATGTGACGCAAAAAGAAATTATAAATCATTCAGGAACTGGATACTTACGATCTCGCGGAGGCCTGGCCCTTGAAGGCTCTTCTTCTCGCCAATGTTGATGTTGGCAGAGCTGTCCGGGGAATAGTCCTTCCTCTTGACTCTGTCTGCCTCCCGCTGGGGAAGCTTTCCTTCCTCTCTCCTCCTTCGAGAGAGTCTCTTCCTCCTCCTCATTTTCGGGAGGAGTCAGCCTGAGTCGCCGGACACCTGAAAACGGGCACTCTTTCGAGCACCCGTGGCCTTCTTCTGGTTTTTCTTTCTCCCGCACCACGCGGCGGTGCCGAACCAAGAGCCTCGCTAGACGAGCCGCTTCATCGGGTTTTTCGGCATAGGAGCCGACGGGTAATCTGGCCCGCTTCATCCAGTCCGTGGCCAAAGGAAAAGGGGAAATTAAACCCGTGACAGAGTCAAACTATGAAAACAAGTGTCCCAGTAAAGGGTAGAATCACTTACCTCGCCACCGCGCCATGAGCGTAAACCGCGATCTTCCGTCATGATGCGGGCTTTACGCGCTTGAAGAATAGCACCTTCCAGCGCCTTTCAGACGCACAGTCAAGAGCTTGTTCAATACCGTGCTGTTCCTGGATCGAACTCCCATAGATTGAATGCCCGCTTTGGCATGGGAGAATCCGCGACGAAAGCATGACTTGGACCACGTTAACCAGCCCGAGCTTCTTCACCAGCTTCTTGATACAGGTCTTGAGTCCCGCCACAGCTTTAAACTACCCCACAAAGAAGCCCTTCTTCGTGTGAGGTGAGCCATGTGGATACCAGATCTCAACTCGGGGCCGCCGCCCATTTAGGGTCACGCTGCTCGGTGATGTAGAACCACCCCGATTGCCACCCTCGACGGATTCCACGAAGCCCCTTCGAACTAAAGGACGTTGGGCATCTTGCCCAACATGGCGCTCAAGACTCCGCTTGAATGCCCTTCACTACCTTCGCTTGACATTGAAGGTCTTGAGCCACAAGCCGGGCGGGGCTGGATGCAGAGAAGGCCTGCACACACCGATAAACGCCGAGATGTTGAGGATGAAGTTCGTGCCGATCATGGAAATCCAGCCGAGTAGAACATGAGCCCCTGGACAAAGGGGGTGAAGTGGAAAGCCCAGTCATGGAGGAAGTGGGAAAGAAAGACAACCCTCTCATGGGGCCTGGGTGGGATGAGCTGCCTCAAGGCAGCAAGGCGGCGCCATGTCGCCGAGAGGTATCCGCGCCAAGAAGTTTGGCGATTTGCTCCTCCTTAACGTGGAGGCCAACCATTTACCTCGCCGCCCGACATGGTGGAGAAGGTTGAGATGAGATGCGCGAACTTGGGCGCCTGGAGCTCGAAAGCGCGGAGATGGATAAGAAAAGGAGGAAGAAGGCGAGGTGAGAAGGTGAATCCTTATCCCTTATATGGGCGGGCTAAGTCTTACTGGGCCCCAACCGCCTGGTAAAACTCGCTATCTCCTGCCGCCACCATCAATGACGCGTTGGATTACCCACCAGTATTGATGAGAATCCTGATTAAGGGTAAACACGATTCCGCTCTCGGACAAGACGCGCTAAGGAAACCGCTTAAATGCGCCGAGGTGGTAAAGTAAAAACACCGAGTAATGGCTTGGTAGTGGTGTGACGCCATGCCACTAAAAACGCCAAGAGATTGAACTTGTGTATATATTATTATTCTCTATGGTGGAATGTGGAATTTATTTTGCAGAGCCGGACACCATCCCGGTGTTCACAATCTTCTATCATTTGAGGAGGAACCCGCTTTGCAATGCCAAGCAATATACACGCCGGATTTATCGTCATTGAAGCCCGGTTCTGGGGCTACCGAGGGAGTCCTCGATTAGGGGTGTCCGGATAGCCGGACTACCATCATCAGCCTAACTATCATTTGCCCCGACTATCATCATCAATCGGACTCCAAGACTATGAAGATACAAGATTGAAGACTTCCGTGTCCGGATGAGGACTTTCTTACGTGGAAGGCAAGCTTGGCGATACTTGATATGTAGATCTCCTA
>JAHIAM010004401.1:0-36507 GCA_021605205.1 Aegilops longissima | reverse complement strand
TGATTTTCCACGATTGACGAAC
This sequence comes from Aegilops longissima, assembly GCA_021605205.1. Taxonomy (NCBI): domain Eukaryota; kingdom Viridiplantae; phylum Streptophyta; class Magnoliopsida; order Poales; family Poaceae; genus Aegilops; species Aegilops longissima. The sequence continues at coordinate 36,485 of JAHIAM010004401.1, read as the reverse complement.
CCCGGGTGCGCTTACGTGTCGGTCATCAACACTCCCAATTATGGCCGATTCTCGTCCGCTTGCACTATTACTCACTGCTTTGGGGTCCCGAGTGATTTTCACGATTGACGAACCCCGGGTGCGCTTACGTGTCGGTCATCAACACTCGCGGTTTTTTCGATTCTGCCCGCTTCATGGAATATTACTCACCGCTTTGGGTCCCGGTTTATTTCCATGGTTGTCAAACCCCAAGGGTGTTTACGTGTCTCACAAGAATAATCACAGCTTTGGGCCAATTCTCGCCCGCTTTTGACTATTACTCGCTTTTGGAGTCCCAAGTGATTTCCAAGATTGACGAACCCTGGGTGCGCTTATGTGTCGGTCATCAACACTCACAATTTAGGCTGATTCTGGTCCGCTTGCACTATTACTCACTGCTTTGGGGTCCCAGAGCGATTTCCACGATTGACGATCCCCGGGTGCTTTTACGTGTCCGCTGTCAACACTCACAGCTTTTGGCCAATTCTTACCCATTTCATGGACTATTACTCACCGCTTTGGGGTCCCAAGCAATTTCCATAGTTGTTGAACCCTAAGGTGCGCTTTACATGTCGGTCATCAACACTCATATTTTTGGCCGATTCTAGCCCGCTTTCTTGACTATTACTCACTATTTTGGGGTCCCGGAGTGATTTTCATGATTGACTTTAACCTCGGGTGCGCTTATGTGTCGGTCATCGACACTCATGGTTTTTGTCGATTCTGCCGCTTTGGGGTCAATATTACTCACCGGCGATTTCCATGGTTGTCAAACCCCAAGGTGCGCTTTACGTGTTGGTCAACAACAATCGCATTTTGGGTCGATTCTCGCCCGCTTTTTGACTATTACTCAGCTTTGGTGTTCAAGTGATTTCAAGATTGACGAACCTGGGGTGCGCTTACGTGTCGGTCATCAACACTCACAATTTTGGCCGATTCTTGTCCGCTTTCGCACTATTACTCACTGTTTTGGGGTCCCAGAGCGATTTCCATGATTGACGATCCTCGGGTGCATTTACGTGTCCGCTGTCAACACTCACAGCTTTTGGCCAATTCTGACCTGCTTTCATGGACTATTACTCACCGCTTTGGGGTCCCTAAGAGATTTCCATAGTTGTTGAACCCAAGGTGCGCTTTACTTGTCGGTCATCAACACTCATAGTTTTTGCCGATTCTCGCCTGCTTCGTGGACTATTACTCACTGTTTGGGGTCTTGGAGTGATTTCCACGTTAACTAACCCGATGTGCGTTTATGTGTCGGTCATCAACACTCGCGGTTTTTGTCGATTCTGACCCGTTTCGTGGACTATTACTCACCGTTTTGTGGTCCCAAAGCGATTTCCATGGTTATCGAACCCCAAAGTGTGCTTACGTGTTGGTCATCAAGACTCGCAGTTTGGGCCGATTCTGGCCCGTCTCTTCGACTATTACTCAATTTTGGGTCCCAAAGTGATTTCCATGATTGACGAACCCCGGGGTGCGTTTACGTGTCGGTCATCAACAATCCCAATTTTGGCCGATTCTGGTCCGTTTCGTGCACTATTACTCACTGTTTTGGGCTCCCGGAGTGATTTTCACGATTGATTTAACCCCGGGTGCGCTTACGTGTCGATCATCAACACTCATGGTTTTGTCGATTCTGGCCCGCTCATGAACTATTACTCACCGCTTTGGGGTCCCAAGAGATTTCCATGGTTGTCAAACCCCAAGGTGCGCTTTACGTGTTGGTCAACAACAATCGCAGCTTTGGGTCTATTCTCGCCCGCTTTTGACTATTACTCGCTTTTGGTGTTCAAGTGATTTCAAGATTGACGAACCCAGGGGTGCGTTTACGTGTCGGTCATCAACACTCACAATTTTGGCCGATTCTTGTCCGCTTGCACTATTACTCACTGCTTTTGGGGTCCCAGAGCGATTTCCACGATTGACGATCCTCGGGTGCATTTACGTGTCCGCAGTCAACACTCACAGTTTTGGCCAATTCTGACCTGCTTCATGGACTATTACTCACCGCTTTGGGGTCCCTAAGAGATTTCCATAGTTGTTGAATCCTAAGGTGCCCTTACTTGTCGATCATCAACACTCACAGTTTTTGCCGATTCTGCCCTGCTTCGTGGACTATTACTCACTGCTTTGGGGTCTTGGAGTGATTTCCACTGTTAATCTAACCCCGATGTGCGCTTATGTGTCGGTCATCAACACTCATGTTTTTGTCGATTCTGACCTGCTTTTGGACTATTACTCACCGCTTTGTGGTCCCAAAGCGATTTCCATGGTTGTCGAACCCCAAAGTGTGCTTACGTGTTGGTCATCAAGACTCGCAGCTTGGGGCCGATTCTGCCCTTTTCTTCGAGTATTACTCAATTTTGGGGTCCCAAGTGATTTTCCATGATTGACGAACCCCGGGTGCGCTTACGTGTCGGTCATCAACACTCCCAATTATGGCCGATTCTGGTCCGCTTGCACTATTACTCACTGCTTTGGGGTCCCGAGTGATTTTCACGATTGATTTAACCCCGGGCGCTTACGTGTCGGTCATCAACACTGCGGTTTTTTTCGATTCTGCCCCGCTTTCATGGAATATTACTCACCGCTTTGGGTCCCAAGAGATTTCCATGGTTGTCAAACCCCAAGGTGCGTTTACGTGTTGGTCAACAACAATCGCAGCTTTGGGCCGATTCTCGCCCGCTTTTGACTATTACTCGCTTTTGGAGTTCCAAGTGATTTCAAGATTGACGAACCCTGGGTGCGCTTATGTGTCGGTCATCAACACTCACAATTTTGGCTGATTCTGTCCGCTTGCACTATTACTCACTGCTTTGGGGTCCCAGAGCGATTTCCACGATTGACGATCCCCGGGTGCATTTACGTGTCCGTCAAACACTCACAGCTTTTGGCCAATTCTGACCTGCTTCATGGACTATTACTCACCGCTTTGGGGTCCCTAAGAGATTTCCATAGTTGTTGAACCCTAAGGTGCGCTTTACTTGTCGGTCATCAACACTCACAGTTTTTGCCGATTCTCGCCCGCTTCGTGGACTATTACTCACTGCTTTGGGGTCTTGGAGTGATTTCCACGATTAATCTAACCCCGATGATGCGCTTATGTGTCGTTCATCAACACTCGTGTTTTTGTCGATTCTGACCCGTTTCTTGGACTATTACTCACCGTTTTATGGTCCCAAAGCGATTTCCATGGTTGTCGATCCCCAAAGTGTGCTTACGTGTTGGTCATCAGGACTCGCAGTTTGGGCCGAGTCTGGCCCTTTTCTTCGAGTATTACTCAATTTTGGGGTCCCGAAGTGATTTTCCATGATTTACGAACCCCAGGGTGCGTTTACGTGTCGGTCATCAACACTCCCAATTATGGCCGATTCTCCGTCCGCTTTCGCACTATTACTCACTGCTTTGGGGTCCCGAGTGATTTTCACGATTGACGAACCCCGGGCGCGCGACGTGTCGGTCATCAACACTCATGTTTTTTTCGATTCTGGCCCGCTTTATGGAATATTACTCACCGCTTTGGGTCCCAAGCGATTTCCATGGTTGTCAAACCCTAAGGTGCGCTTACGTGTTGGTCAACAACAATCGCAGCTTTGGGCCAATTCTGGCCCGCTTTTGACTATTACTCGCTTTGGAGTTCCCAAGTGATTTCCAAGATTGACGAACCCTGGGTGCGCTTTATGTGTCGGTCATCAACACTCACAATTTAGGCTGATTCTTGTCCGCTTGCGCACTATTACTCACTGCTTTGGGGTCCCAGAGCGATTTCCACGATTGACGATCCTCGGGTGCATTTACGTGTCCGCTGTCAACACTCACAGCTTTTGGCCAATTCTGACCTGCTTCATGGACTATTACTCACCGCTTTGGGGTCCCTAAGAGATTTCCATAGTTGTTGAACCCTAAGGTGCGCTTACTTGTCGGTCATCAACACTCATAGTTTTTGCCGATTCTCGCCCGCTTTCGTGGACTATTACTCACTGCTTTTGGGGTCTTGGAGTGATTTCCACGGTTAATCTAACCCCGATGTGCGCTTATGTGTCGGTCATCAACACTCATGTTTTTGTCGATTCTGACCTGCTTTGGACTATTACTCACCATTTTGTGGTCCCAAAGCGATTTCCATGGTTGTCGAACCCCAAAGTGTGCTTACGTGTTGGTCATCAAGACTCGCAGTTTGGGCCGATTCTGGCCCGTTTCTTCGACTATTACTCAATTTTGGGGTCCCGAAGTGATTTCCACGATTGACGAACCCCAGGGTGCGTTTACGTGTCGGTCATCAACACTCCCAATTTTGGCCGATTCTGGTCCGCTTGCACACTATTACTCACTGCTTTGGGGTCCCGGAGTGATTTTCACGATTGACGAACCCCGGGTGCGCTTACGTGTCGATCATCAACACTCACGGTTTTTTCGATTCTGGCCCGCTTCATGAACTATTACTCACCGCTTTGGGGTCCCAAGAGATTTCCATGGTTGTCAAACCCCAAGGTGCATTACGTGTTGGTCAACAACAATCGCAGCTTTGGGTCGATTCTCGCCCGCTTTTGACTATTACTCAGTTTTGGTGTTCCAAGTGATTTCAAGATTGACGAACCCAGGGTGCGCTTATGTGTCGGTCATCAACACTCACAATTTTGGCTGATTCTTGTCCGCTTGCACTATTACTCACTGCTTTGGGGTCCCAGAGCGATTTCCACGATTGACGATCCCCGGGTGCATTTACGTGTCCGTCATCAACACTCACAGCTTTTGGCCAATTCTGACCTGCTTCATGGACTATTACTCACCGCTTTGGGGTCCCTAAGAGATTTCCATAGTTGTTGAACCCCAAGGTGCGCTTACTTGTCGGTCATCAACACTCACAGTTTTTGCCGATTCTCGCCCGCTTCGTGGACTATTACTCACTGCTTTGGGGTCTTGGAGTGATTTCCACATTAATCTAACCCCGATGCTTATGTGTCGGTCATCAACACTCATGTTTTTGTCGATTCTGACCTGCTTTCTTGACTATTACTCACCGCTTTGTGGTCCCAAAGCGATTTCCATGGTTGTCGAACCCCAAAGTGTGCTTACGTGTTGGTCATCAAGACTCGCAGCTTGGGCCGATTCTGGCCACTATTACTCAATTTTGGGTCCCAAGTGATTTTCCATGATTGACTTAACCCCGGGTGCGCTTACGTGTCGGTCATCAACACTCCCAATTTGGCCGATTCTGGTCCGCTTGCGCACTATTACTCACTGCTTTGGGGTCCCGAGTGATTTTCACGATTGACTTAACCCCTTGCGCGGGGTCGATCATCAACACTCGCGGTTTTTTCGATTCTGGCCCGCTTGAACTATTACTCACCGCTTTGGGTCCCAAGAGATTTCCATGGTTGTCAAACCCCAAGGTGCGTACAACAACAATCGCAGCTTTGGGTCGATTCTCGCCCGCTTTTGACTATTACTCAGCTTTTGGTGTTCAAGTGATTTCAAGATTGACGAACCTGGGGTGCGCTTACGTGTCGGTCATCAACACTCACAATTTTGGCCGATTCTTGTCCGCTTGCACTATTACTCACTGCTTTGGGGTCCCAGAGCGATTTCCACGATTGACGATCCCCGGGTGCATTTACGTGTCCGCTGTCAACACTCACAGCTTTGGCCAATTCTGACCTGCTTCATGGACTATTACTCACCGCTTTGGGGTCCCTAAGAGATTTCCATAGTTGTTGAACCCAAGGTGCCCTTACTTGTCGGTCATCAACACTCACAGTTTTTGCCGATTCTGCCCGCTTCGTGGACTATTACTCACTGCTTTGGGGTCTTGGAGTGATTTCCACGTTAACTAACCCCGATGTGCGCTTATGTGTCGGTCATCAACACTCATGTTTTTGTCGATTCTGACCTGCTTTCTGGACTATTACTCACCGTTTTGTGGTCCCAAAGCGATTTCCATGGTTGTCGAACCCCAAAGTGTGCTTACGTGTTGGTCATCAAGACTCGCAGTTTGGGCCGATTCTGGCCCTTTTCTTCGAGTATTACTCAATTTTGGGGTCCCGAAGTGATTTTCCACGATTGACGAACCCCGGGGTGCGTTTACGTGTCGGTCATCAACACTCCCAATTATGGCCGATTCTGGTCCGTTTCGTGCACTATTACTCACTGTTTTGGGGTCCCGGAGTGATTTTCACGATTGACGAAACCCCGGTGCGCGACGTGTCGGTCATCAACACTCATGGTTTTTTCGATTCTGGCCCGCTTCATGGAATATTACTCACCGCTTTGGGTCCCAAGAGATTTCCATGGTTGTCAAACCCTAAGGTGTGTTTACGTGTCTGTCAACAACAATCACAGCTTTGGGCCAATTCTCGCCCGCTTTTGACTATTACTCGCTTTTGGAGTCCCAAGTGATTTCCAAGATTGACGAACCCTGGGTGCGCTTATGTGTCGGTCATCAACACTCACAATTTAGGCTGATTCTCACTGTCCGCTTTCCACGCGCACTATTACTCACCGCTTTGGGGTCCCACCGCTTTGCGATTTCCATAGATTGAATCGATCCCCGTCGGTCATCAACACTCAGTGTGCTTTTGGACGTGTCCGGTCTGGAGTGACACTCACAGCTTTGGCCACTCTTTTCTCGACCTGACCTGCTTTCATGGACTATTACTCACCGCTTTGGGGTCCCAAAGCAATTTCCATAGTTGTTGAACCCAAGAGGTGCGCTTACTATTACTCAATTTGGGTCATCAACACTCCCATTTTTGGCCGATTCTAGCCCGCTTTCTGCACTATTACTCACTGCTTTTGGGGTCCTGAGTGATTTTCACGATTGACGAACCCCGGGTGCGCTTACGTGTCGGTCATCAACACTCATGGTTTTTGTCGATTCTGGCCCGCTCATGAACTATTACTCACCGCTTTGGGGTCCCAAAAGATTTCCATGGTTGTCAAACCCCAAGGTGCGCTTACGTGTTGGTCAACAACAATCGCAGCTTTGGGTCGATTCTCGCCCGCTTTTGACTATTACTCAGCTTTGGTGTTCAAGTGATTTCAAGATTGACGAACCTAGGGTGCGCTTACGTGTCGGTCATCAACACTCACAATTTTGGCCGATTCTTGTCCGCTTGCACTATTACTCACTGCTTTGGGGTCCCAGAGCGATTTCCACGATTGACGATCCTCGGGTGCATTTACGTGTCCGCTGTCAACACTCACAGCTTTTGGCCAATTCTGACCTGCTTTCATGGACTATTACTCACCGCTTTGGGGTCCCTAAGAGATTTCCATAGTTGTTGAACCCTAAGGTGCCTTTACTTGTCGGTCATCAACACTCACAGTTTTTGCCGATTCTGCCCTGCTTCGTGGACTATTACTCACTGCTTTGGGGTCTTGGAGTGATTTCCACTGTTAATCTAACCCCGATGTGTGCTTATGTGTCGGTCATCAACACTCATGTTTTTGTCGATTCTGACCTGCTTTTGGACTATTACTCACCGCTTTGTGGTCCCAAAGCGATTTCCATGGTTGTCGAACCCCAAAGTGTGCTTACGTGTTGGTCATCAAGACTCGCAGCTTTGGGCCGATTCTCGCCCTTTTCTTCGAGTATTACTCAATTTTGGGTCCCAAAGTGATTTTCCATGATTGACGAAACCCCGGTGCGCTTACGTGTCGGTCATCAACACTCCCAATTATGGCCGATTCTGGTCCGCTTGCGCACTATTACTCACTGCTTTGGGGTCCCGAGTGATTTTCACGATTGACGAAACCCGGGTGCGCTTACGTGTCGGTCATCAACACTCATGGTTTTTTCGATTCTGGCCCGCTTCATGGAATATTACTCACCGCTTTGGGTCCCAAGAGATTTCCATGGTTGTCAAACCCCAAGGTGTTTACGTGTTGGTCAACAACAATCACAGCTTGGGCCATTCTCGCCCGCTTTTGACTATTACTCGCTTTTGGAGTCCCAAGTGATTTCCAAGATTGACGAACCCAGGGTGCGCTTATGTGTCGGTCATCAACACTCACAATTTAGGCTGATTCTGGTCCGCTTGCACTATTACTCACTGCTTTGGGGTCCCAGAGCGATTTCCACGATTGACGATCCCCGGGTGCTTTTACGTGTCCGCTGTCAACACTCACAGCTTTGGCCAATTCTTACCTATTTCATGGACTATTACTCACCGCTTTGGGGTCCCAAGCAATTTCCATAGTTGTTGAACCCTAAGGTGCGCTTACTTGTCGGTCATCAACACTCACAGTTTTTGCCGATTCTAGCCTGCTTCGTGGACTATTACTCACTGCTTTTGGGGTCTTGGAGTGATTTTCACGATTGACTAACCCCGATGCGCTTATGTGTCGGTCATCAACACTCGCGGTTTTTGTCGATTCTGACCTGCTTTTGACTATTACTCACCGCTTTGGGGTCCCAAAGCGATTTCCATGGTTGTCAAACCCCAAAGTGTGCTTTGTGTTGGTCAACAAGAATCGCAGCTTTTGGGTCGATTCTCGCCCGCTTTCTTCGACTATTACTCAATTTTGGTGTCCCAAGTGATTTCCAAGATTGACGAAACCTGGGGTGCGCTTACGTGTCGGTCATCAACACTCACAATTTTGGCCGATTCTTGTCCGCTTTGCACTATTACTCACTGCTTTGGGGTCCCGAGTGATTTCCACGATTGACGAACCTCGGGTGCATTTACGTGTCCGCCATCAACACTCACGGTTTTGGCCATTCTGACCTGCTTCATGGACTATTACTCACCGCTTTGGGGTCCCTAAGAGATTTCCATGGTTGTCAAACCCCAAGGTGCGCTTTACGTTGTCGGTCATCAACACTCACAGCTTTTGCCGATTCTCGCCCGCTTTGACTATTACTCACTGCTTTGGGGTCTTGGAGTGATTTCCAAGATTGACGAACCCGATGTGCGCTTATGTGTCGGTCATCAACACTCACAATTTTGGCTGATTCTGTCCGCTTGCACTATTACTCACTGCTTTGGGGTCCCAGAGCGATTTCCACGATTGACGATCCCCGGGTGCATTTACGTGTCCGTCATCAACACTCACAGCTTTTGGCCAATTCTTACCTATTTCATGGACTATTACTCACCGCTTTGGGGTCCCAAGAGATTTCCATAGTTGTTGAACCCCAAGGTGCGCTTACTTGTCGGTCATCAACACTCACAGTTTTTGCCGATTCTGCCCTTGCTTTCTGGACTATTACTCACTGCTTTGGGGTCTTGGAGTGATTTCCACGATTAACTAACCCCGATGTGCGCTTATGTGGTCATCAACACTCATGTTTTTGTCGATTCTGACCTGCTTTCATGGACTATTACTCACCGCTTTGTGGTCCCAAAGCGATTTCCATGGTTGTCGAACCCCAAAGTGTGCTTACGTGTTGGTCATCAAGACTCGCAGCTTGGGCCGATTCTCGCCCGCTTCGACTATTACTCAATTTTGGGTCCCAAGTGATTTCCATGATTGATTTAACCCCGGGTGCGCTTACGTGTCGGTCATCAACAATCCCAATTTTGGCCGATTCTGGTCCGCTTGCACTATTACTCACTGCTTTGGGGTCCCGAGTGATTTTCACGATTGACGAACCCCGGGTGCGCTTACGTGTCGATCATCAACACTCATGGTTTTTTCGATTCTGGCCCGCTTCATGAACTATTACTCACCGCTTTGGGGTCCCAAGAGATTTCCATGGTTGTCAAACCCCAAGGTGCGCTTACGTGTTGGTCAACAACAATCAGCTTGGGTCGATTCTGCCCGCTTTTGACTATTACTCAGCTTTTGGTGTTCAAGTGATTTCAAGATTGACGAACCCAGGGTGCGCTTACGTGTCGGTCATCAACACTCACAATTTTGGCCGATTCTTGTCCGCTTGCACTATTACTCACTGCTTTGGGGTCCCAGAGCGATTTCCACGATTGACGATCCTCGGGTGCATTTACGTGTCCGCTGTCAACACTCACAGCTTTTGGCCAATTCTGACCTGCTTTCATGGACTATTACTCACCGCTTTGGGGTCCCTAAGAGATTTCCATAGTTGTTGAATCCCAAGGTGCCCATACTTGTCGATCATCAACACTCACAGTTTTTGCCGATTCTGGCCCGTTTCGTGGACTATTACTCACTGTTTTGGGGTCTTGGAGTGATTTCCACGGTTAACGAACCCCGATGTGCGTTTATGTGTCGGTCATCAACACTCACGGTTTTTGTCGATTCTGACCCGTTTCTTGGACTATTACTCACCGTTTTGTGGTCCCAAAGCGATTTCCATGGTTGTCGAACCCCAAAGTGTGCTTACGTGTTGGTCATCAAGACTCGCAGTTTGGGCCGATTCTGGCCCTTTTCTTCGAGTATTACTCAATTTTGGGGTCCCGAAGTGATTTTCCACGATTGACGAACCCCGGGGTGCGTTTACGTGTCGGTCATCAACACTCCCAATTATGGCCGATTCTGGTCCGTTTCGTGCACTATTACTCACTGTTTTGGGGTCCCGAGTGATTTTCACGATTGACGAAACCCCGGTGCGCGCGACGTGTCGGTCATCAACACTCATGGTTTTTTCGATTCTGCCCGCTTCATGGAATATTACTCACCGCTTTGGGTCCCGGTTTATTTCCATGGTTGTCAAACCCAAGGTGTTTACGTGTCTGGTCAACAATAATCACAGCTTTGGGCTAATTCTCGCCCGCTTTTGACTATTACTCGCTTTTGGAGTCCCAAGTGATTTCCAAGATTGACGAACCCTGGGTGCGCTTATGTGTCGGTCATCAACACTCACAATTTAGGCTGATTCTGGTCCGCTTGCACTATTACTCACTGCTTTGGGGTCCCAGAGCGATTTCCACGATTGACGATCCCCGGGTGCGCTTACGTGTCCGCTGTCAACACTCACAGCTTTGGCCAATTTTACCTATTTCATGGACTATTACTCACCGCTTTGGGGTCCCAAGCAATTTCCATAGTTGTTGAACCCTAAGGTGCGCTTTACATGTCGGTCATCAACACTCACATTTTTGGCCGATTCTAGCCCGCTTTCTGGACTATTACTCACTATTTTGGGGTCCCGGAGTGATTTTCATGATTGACTTAACCTCGGTGTGCTTGTCGATGTGTCGGTCATCGACACTCATGGTTGGTTTTTGTCGATTCTCGCCGCTTTGGGGTCCCAAGCGATTTCCATGGTTGTCAAACCCTAAGGTGCGCTTACGTGTTGGTCAACAACAATCGCATTTTGGGTCGATTCTCGCCCGCTTTTTGACTATTACTCAGCTTTTGGTGTTCAAGTGATTTCCAAGATTGACGAACCTAGGGTGCGCTTTACGTGTCGGTCATCAACACTCACAATTTTGGCCGATTCTTGTCCGCTTGCACTATTACTCACTGCTTTGGGGTCCCAGAGCGATTTCCATGATTGACGATCCTCGGGTGCATTTACGTGTCCGTCATCAACACTCACAGTTTTGGCCAATTCTGACCTGCTTTCATGGACTATTACTCACCGCTTTGGGGTCCCTAAGAGATTTCCATAGTTGTTGAACCCTCAAGGTGCGCTTTACTTGTCGGTCATCAACACTCATAGTTTTTGCCGATTCTCGCCCGCTTCGTGGACTATTACTCACTGTTTTGGGGTCTTGGAGTGATTTCCACTGTTAATCTAACCCGATGTGCTTTATGTGTCGGTCATCAACACTCATGTTTTTGTCGATTCTGACCTGCTTTCGTGGACTATTACTCACCGCTTTGTGGTCCCAAAGCGATTTCCATGGTTATCGAACCCCAAAGTGTGCTTACGTGTTGGTCATCAAGACTCGCAGCTTTGGGCCGATTCTCGCCCGCCTCTTCGACTATTACTCAATTTTGGGTCCCAAAGTGATTTCCATGATTGATTTAACCCCGGGTGCGCTTACGTGTCGGTCATCAACAATCCCAATTTTGGCCGATTCTGGTCCGCTTTCGCACTATTACTCACTGCTTTTGGGGTCCCGAGTGATTTTCACGATTGACGAACCCCGGGTGCGCTTACGTGTCGATCATCAACACTCATGGTTTTTTCGATTCTGGCCCGCTTCATGAACTATTACTCACCGCTTTGGGGTCCCAAAGAGATTTCCATGGTTGTCAAACCCCAAGGTGTTTACGTGTTGGTCAACAACAATCGCAGCTTTGGGCCTATTCTCGCCCGCTTTTGACTATTACTCGCTTTTGGTGTCCCAAGTGATTTCCAAGATTGACGAACCTGGGGTGCGCTTATGTCGGTCATCAACACTCACAATTTTGGCCGATTCTTGTCCGCTTGCACTATTACTCACTGCTTTGGGGTCCCAGAGCGATTTCCACGATTGACGATCCCCGGGTGCTTTTACGTGTCCGTCATCAACACTCACAGTTTTGGCCAATTCTGACCTGCTTTCATGGACTATTACTCACCGCTTTGGGGTCCCAAGCGATTTCCATAGTTGTTGAACCCTAAGGTGCGCTTACTTGTCGGTCATCAACACTCATAGCTTTTGGCGATTCTCGCCCGCTTTGGACTATTACTCACTGCTTTGGGGTCTTGGAGTGATTTCCACTGCTTGACGAACCCCGATGTGCTTATGTGTCGGTCATCAACACTCACAATTTTGGCTGATTCTGGTCCGCTTGCGACTATTACTCACCGCTTTGGGGTCCCAAAGCGATTTCCATGGTTGACGAACCCCAAAGTGTGCTTACGTGTTGGTCATCAAGACTCACAGCTTTGGGCCAATTCTCGCCCTTTCTTGGACTATTACTCAATTTGGGGTCCCAAGTGATTTCCATATTGTTGAACCCTACAGGCGCGCTTACATGTCGGTCATCAACACTCCCAATTTTGGCCGATTCTAGTCCGCTTTCTTGCACTATTACTCACTATTTTGGGGTCCCGAGTGATTTTCACGATTGATTTAACCTCGGGTGCGCTTACGTGTCGGTCATCAACACTCATGGTTTTTCGATTCTCGCCCGCTTTTGAACGATTACTCACCGCTTTGGGGTCCCAAGCGATTTCCATGGTTGTCAAACCCCAAGGTGCGCTTTACGTGTTGGTCAACAACAATCGCAGCTTTTGGGTCGATTCTCGCCCGCTTTTTGACTATTACTCAGCTTTTGGTGTTCAAGTGATTTCAAGATTGACGAACCTAGGGTGCGCTACGTGTCGGTCATCAACACTCACAATTTTGGCCGATTCTTGTCCGCTTGCACTATTACTCACTGCTTTGGGGTCCCAGAGCGATTTCCATGATTGACGATCCTCGGGTGCATTTACGTGTCCGCTCATCAACACTCACAGCTTTTGGCCAATTCTGACCTGCTTCATGGACTATTACTCACCGCTTTGGGGTCCCTAAGAGATTTCCATAGTTGTTGAACCTAAGGTGCGCTTACTTGTCGGTCATCAACACTCACAGTTTTTGCCGATTCTCGCCCGCTTCGTGGACTATTACTCACTGCTTTTGGGGTCTTGGAGTGATTTCCACTGTTAACTAACCCGATGTGCGCTTATGTGTCGGTCATCAACACTCTGCGTTTTTGTCGATTCTGACCTGCTTTTGGACTATTACTCACCGTTTTGTGGTCCCAAAGCGATTTCCATGGTTATCGAACCCCAAAGTGTGCTTACGTGTTGGTCATCAAGACTCGCAGTTTGGGCCGATTCTGGCCCGTCTCTTCGACTATTACTCAATTTTGGGTCCCAAAGTGATTTCCATGATTGACGAACCCCGGGGTGCGTTTACGTGTCGGTCATCAACAATCCCAATTTTGGCCGATTCTGGTCCGTTTCGTGCACTATTACTCACTGTTTTGGGCTCCCGAGTGATTTTCACGATTGACGAACCCCGGGCTGCGTTTACGTGTCGATCATCAACACTCACGGTTTTGTCGATTCTGGCCCGGCTCATGAACTATTACTCACCGTTTTGGGGTCCCGAAAAGATTTCCATGGTTGTCAAACCCCAAGGTGCGTTTACGTGTTGGTCAACAACAATCGCAGCTTTGGGTCTATTCTGCCCGCTTTTGACTATTACTCAGCTTTGGTGTTCAAGTGATTTCAAGATTGACGAACCCAGGGTGCGCTTACGTGTCGGTCATCAACACTCACAATTTTGGCCGATTCTTGTCCGCTTGCACTATTACTCACTGCTTTGGGGTCCCAGAGCGATTTCCACGATTGACGATCCTCGGGTGCATTTACGTGTCCGCTGTCAACACTCACAGCTTTTGGCCAATTCTGACCTGCTTTCATGGACTATTACTCACCGCTTTGGGGTCCCTAAGAGATTTCCATAGTTGTTGAATCCTAAGGTGCCCTTACTTGTCGATCATCAACACTCACAGTTTTTGCCGATTCTCGCCCGCTTCGTGGACTATTACTCACTGCTTTGGGGTCTTGGAGTGATTTCCACTGTTAACTAACCCCGATGTGTGCTATGTGTCGGTCCTCAACACTCGCGGTTTTTGTCGATTCTGACCCGTTTCTTGGACTATTACTCACCGTTTTATGGTCCCAAAGCGATTTCCATGGTTGTCGAACCCCAAAGTGTGCTTACGTGTTGGTCATCAAGACTCGCAGTTTGGGCCGATTCTGGCCCTTTTCTTCGAGTATTACTCAATTTTGGGGTCCTGAAGTGATTTTCCACGATTGACGAACCCCAGGGTGCGTTTACGTGTCGGTCATCAACACTCCCAATTATGGCCGATTCTGTCCGCTTTCGCACTATTACTCACTGCTTTGGGGTCCCGAGTGATTTTCACGATTGACGAACCCCGGGCGCGCTACGTGTCGGTCATCAACACTCATGCGTTTTTTCGATTCTGCCCGCTTCATGGAATATTACTCACCGCTTTGGGTCCCGGCGATTTCCATGGTTGTCAAACCCCAAGGTGTTTACGTGTCTGGTCAAAGAATAATCACAGCTTTGGGCCAATTCTGCCCGCTTTTGACTATTACTCGCTTTTGGAGTCCCAAGTGATTTCCAAGATTGACGAACCCTGGGTGCGCTTATGTGTCGGTCATCAACACTCACAATTTAGGCTGATTCTGGTCCGCTTGCACTATTACTCACTGCTTTGGGGTCCCAGAGCGATTTCCACGATTGACGATCCCCGGGTGCGCTTACGTGTCCGCTCATCAACACTCACAGCTTTTGGCCAATTCTTACCATTTCATGGACTATTACTCACCGCTTTGGGGTCCCAAGCAATTTCCATAGTTGTTGAACCCTAAGGTGCGCTTTACATGTCGGTCATCAACACTCATGATTTTTGGCCGATTCTAGCCCGCTTTTGACTATTACTCACTATTTTGGGGTCCCGAGTGATTTTCATGATTGACGAACCTCGGCGCGCTTATATGTCGGTCATCAACACTCATGGTTTTTGTCGATTCTGTTTATTCTCTCACCGCTTTGGGGTCCCAAGCGATTTCCATGGTTGTCAAACCCCAAGGGCATGCTTACGTGTTGGTCAACAACAATCGATTTTGGGTCGATTCTCGCCCGCTTTTGACTATTACTCAGCTTTTGGTGTTCAAGTGATTTCAAGATTGACGAACCTGGGGTGCGCTTACGTGTCGGTCATCAACACTCACAATTTTGGCCGATTCTTGTCCGCTTGCACTATTACTCACTGCTTTGGGGTCCCAGAGCGATTTCCATGATTGACGATCCCCGGGTGCATTTACGTGTCCGCTGTCAACACTCACAGCTTTTGGCCAATTCTGACCTGCTTCGTGGACTATTACTCACCGCTTTGGGGTCCCTAAGAGATTTCTATAGTTGTTGAACCCTAAGGTGCGCTTACTTGTCGGTCATCAACACTCACAGTTTTTGCCGATTCTCGCCTGCTTCGTGGACTATTACTCACTGCTTTGGGGTCTTGGAGTGATTTCCACGATTAACTAACCCGATGTGCGCTTATGTGTCGGTCATCAACACTCATGGTTTTTTTTGCGATTCTGACCTGCTTTCGTGGACTATTACTCACCGCTTTGTGGTCCCAAAGCGATTTCCATGGTTATCGAACCCCAAAGTGTGCTTACGTGTTGGTCATCAAGACTCGCAGCTTTGGGCCGATTCTCGCCCGCTTCTTCGACTATTACTCAATTTTGGGTCCCAAGTGATTTCCATGATTGACGAACCCCGGGTGCGCTTACGTGTCGGTCATCAACACTCCCAATTTTGGCCGATTCTGTCCGCTTGCACTATTACTCACTGCTTTGGGGTCCCGAGTGATTTTCACGATTGACGAACCCCGGGTGCGCTTACGTGTCGGTCATCAACACTCATGGTTTTTTCGATTCTGCCCGCTTCATGGACTATTACTCACCGCTTTGGGGTCCCAAGCGATTTCCATGGTTGTCAAACCCAAGGTGCGTTTACGTGTTGGTCAACAACAATCATAGCTTTGGGCCTATTCTGCCCGCTTTTGACTATTACTCGCTTTTGGAGTCCCAAGTGATTTCCAAGATTGACGAACCCCTGGGTGCGCTTATGTGTCGGTCATCAACACTCACAATTTAGGCTGATTCTGTCCGCTTGCACTATTACTCACTGCTTTGGGGTCCCAGAGCGATTTCCACGATTGACGATCCTCGGGTGCATTTACGTGTCCGTCTGTCAACACTCACAGGCCAATTTGGCCAATTCTCACCCATTTCATGGACTATTACTCACCGCTTTGGGGTCCCTAAGAGTGATTTCCATAGTTGTTGAACCTCAAGGTGCGCTTTACTATGTCGGTCATCAACACTCGAACCCCAAAGTGTTTTTTGGCCGATTCTGCCCGCTTTTCTTCGAGTATTACTCACTATTACTCACTGCTTTTGGGGTCCACTCCCAGTGATTTTCACGATTGACTCACTGCTTAACCCACGATTGATTTAACCCCGCGTGCGCGACGTGTCGGTCATCAACACTCATGGTTTTTTCGATTCTGGCCCGCTTTCATGAACTATTACTCACCGCTTTGGGGTCCCAAAGCGATTTCCATGGTTGTCAAACCCCAAGGTGTGCTTACGTGTTGGTCAACAACAATCGCAGCTTTGGGTCGATTCTGCCCGCTTTGACTATTACTCAGCTTTGGTGTCCCAAGTGATTTCAAGATTGACGAACCTGGGTGCGCTTACGTGTCGGTCATCAACACTCACAATTTTGGCCGATTCTTGTCCGCTTGCACTATTACTCACTGCTTTGGGGTCCCAGAGCGATTTCCACGATTGACGATCCCCGGGTGCATTTACGTGTCCGCTGTCAACACTCACAGTTTTGGCCAATTCTGACCTGCTTCATGGACTATTACTCACCGCTTTGGGGTCCCTAAGAGATTTCCATAGTTGTTGAACCCAAGGTGCGCTTACTTGTCGGTCATCAACACTCACAGTTTTTGCCGATTCTCGCCCGCTTTGTGGACTATTACTCACTGCTTTGGGGTCTTGGAGTGATTTCCACGATTAACTAACCCCGATGTGCGCTTATGTGTCGGTCATCAACACTCATGTTTTTGTCGATTCTGACCTGCTTTTTGGACTATTACTCACCGCTTTGTGGTCCCAAAGCGATTTCCATGGTTGTCGAACCCCAAAGTGTGCTTACGTGTTGGTCATCAAGACTCGCAGCTTGGGCCGATTCTCGCCCTTTTCTTCGACTATTACTCAATTTTGGGGTCCCAAGTGATTTTCCATGATTGACGAAACCCTGGGTGCGCTTACGTGTCGGTCATCAACACTCCCAATTTTGGCCGATTCTGGTCCGCTTGCACTATTACTCACTGCTTTGGGGTCCCGAGTGATTTTCACGATTGACGAACCCCGGGTGCGCGCACGTGTCGGTCATCAACACTCATGGTTTTTTTCGATTCTGGCCCGCTTTCATGGAATATTACTCACCGCTTTGGGTCCCGGCGATTTCCATGGTTGTCAAACCCCAAGGTGTGTTTACGTGTCTGGTCAACAACAATCACAGCTTTGGGCCAATTCTCGCCGCTTTTGACTATTACTCACTTTTGGAGTCCCAAGTGATTTCCAAGATTGACGAACCCTGGGTGCGCTTATGTGTCGGTCATCAACACTCACAATTTAGGCTGATTCTGTCCGCTTTGCACTATTACTCACCGCTTTGGGGTCCCAGAGCGATTTCCACGATTGACGATCCCCGGGTGCTTTTACGTGTCCGTCATCAACACTCACAGCTTTTGGCCAATTCTACCCATTTCATGGACTATTACTCACCGCTTTGGGGTCCCAAGCAATTTCCATAGTTGTTGAACCCTAAGGTGCGCTTTACATGTCGGTCATCAACACTCATGTTTTTGGCCGATTCTGGCCCGCTTTCGTGGACTATTACTCACTGCTTTGGGGTCCCGGAGTGATTTTCACGATTGACTAACCCCGGGTGCGCTTATGTGTCGGTCATCAACACTCATGGTTTTGTCGATTCTGGCCCGCTTTACATGAACTATTACTCACCGCTTTGGGGTCCCAAAGCGATTTCCATGGTTGTCAAACCCTAAGGTGCGCTTACGTGTTGGTCAACAACAATCGCAGCTTGGGTCGATTCTCGCCCGCTTTTGACTATTACTCAGCTTTTGGTGTTCAAGTGATTTCCAAGATTGACGAACCTGGGGTGCGCTTTACGTGTCGGTCATCAACACTCACAATTTTGGCCGATTCTTGTCCGCTTGCACACTATTACTCACTGCTTTTGGGGTCCCAGAGCGATTTCCACGATTGACGATCCCCGGGTGCATTTACGTGTCCGCTGTCAACACTCACAGCTTTTGGCCAATTCTGACCTGCTTCATGGACTATTACTCACCGCTTTGGGGTCCCTAAGAGATTTCCATAGTTGTTGAACCCTAAGGTGCCCATACTTGTCGGTCATCAACACTCACAGTTTTTGCCGATTCTGGCCCGTTTCGTGGACTATTACTCACTGTTTTGGGGTCTTGGAGTGATTTCCACGGTTAACGAACCCCGATGTGCGTTTATGTGTCGGTCATCAACACTCATGTTTTTGTCGATTCTGACCTGCTTTTGACTATTACTCACCGCTTTGTGGTCCCAAAGCGATTTCCATGGTTGTCGATCCCCAAAGTGTGCTTACGTGTTGGTCATCAAGACTCGCAGTTTGGGCCGATTCTGGCCCTTTTCTTCGAGTATTACTCAATTTTGGGGTCCCGAAGTGATTTTCCACGATTGACGAACCCCGGGTGCGCTATGTGTTGTCGGTCATCAACACTCCCAATTATGGCCGATTCTGGTCCGCTTGCACTATTACTCACTGCTTTGGGGTCCCGGAGTGATTTTCACGATTGACGAACCCCGGGTGCGCTTACGTGTCGGTCATCAACACTCATGTTTTTTTCGATTCTGCCCGCTTCATGGAATATTACTCACCGCTTTGGGTCCCGGCGATTTCCATGGTTGTCAAACCCCAAGGGTGTTTACGTGTCTCACAAGAATAATCACAGCTTGGGCCATTCTCGCCCGCTTTTGACTATTACTCGCTTTTGGAGTCCCAAGTGATTTCCAAGATTGACGAACCCCGGGTGCGCTTATGTGTCGGTCATCAACACTCACAATTTAGGCTGATTCTGGTCCGCTTGCACTATTACTCACTGCTTTGGGGTCCCAGAGCGATTTCCACGATTGACGATCCCCGGGTGCGCTTTACGTGTCCGCTGTCAACACTCACAGCTTTTGGCCAATTCTTACCCATTTCATGGACTATTACTCACCGCTTTGGGGTCCCAAGCAATTTCCATAGTTGTTGAACCCTAAGGTGCGCTTTACATGTCGGTCATCAACACTCTTGATTTTTGGCCGATTCTAGCCCGCTTTTGACTATTACTCACTATTTTGGGGTCCCGAGTGATTTTCATGATTGACTTAACCTCGGGTGCGCTATATGTCGGTCATCAACACTCATGGTTTTTCCGTTTTTCTTTGGGGTCCCGTCGATTCTCACCGCTTTGGGGTCCCAAGCGATTTCCATGGTTGTCAAACCCCAAGGTGCGCTTACGTGTTGGTCAACAACAATCGCAGCTTTGGGTCGATTCTCGCCCGCTTTTGACTATTACTCAGTTTTGGTGTTCAAGTGATTTCAAGATTGACGAACCTGGGTGCGCTTACGTGTCGGTCATCAACACTCACAATTTTGGCCGATTCTTGTCCGCTTGCACTATTACTCACTGCTTTGGGGTCCCAGAGCGATTTCCACGATTGACGATCCTCGGGTGCATTTACGTGTCCGCTGTCAACACTCACAGTTTTGGCCAATTCTGACCTGCTTTCGTGGACTATTACTCACCGCTTTGGGGTCCCTAAGAGATTTCTATAGTTGTTGAACCCTAAGGTGCGCTTTACTTGTCGGTCATCAACACTCACAGTTTTTGCCGATTCTGCCCGCTTCGTGGACTATTACTCACTGTTTTGGGGTCTTGGAGTGATTTCCACGTTAACTAACCCGATGTGCGCTTATGTGTCGGTCATCAACACTCATGTTTTTGTCGATTCTGACCTGCTTTCTTGGACTATTACTCACCGCTTTGTGGTCCCAAAGCGATTTCCATGGTTGTCGAACCCCAAAGTGTGCTTACGTGTTGGTCATCAAGACTCGCAGCTTGGGCCGATTCTCGCCCGCCTCTTCGACTATTACTCAATTTTGGGTCCCAAGTGATTTTCCATGATTGACGAAACCCCGGTGCGCGCTACGTGTCGGTCATCAACACTCCCAATTTTGGCCGATTCTGGTCCGCTTGCACTATTACTCACTGCTTTGGGGTCCCGAGTGATTTTCACGATTGACGAACCCCGGGTGCGCGACGTGTCGGTCATCAACACTCATGGTTTTTTCGATTCTGCCCGCTTCATGAACTATTACTCACCGCTTTGGGTCCCAAAAGATTTCCATGGTTGTCAAACCCCAAGGTGCGCTTTACGTGTTGGTCAACAACAATCGCAGCTTTGGGTCTATTCTGCCCGCTTTTGACTATTACTCGCTTTTGGTGTTCCAAGTGATTTCAAGATTGACGAACCTGGGGTGCGCTTATACGTCGGTCATCAACACTCACAATTTTGGCCGATTCTTGTCCGCTTGCACACTATTACTCACTGCTTTGGGGTCCCAGAGCGATTTCCACGATTGACGATCCCCGGGTGCATTTACGTGTCCGCTGTCAACACTCACAGCTTTTGGCCAATTCTGACCTGCTTTCATGGACTATTACTCACCGCTTTGGGGTCCCTAAGAGATTTCCATAGTTGTTGAATCCCAAGGTGCCCATACTTGTCGATCATCAACACTCACAGTTTTTGCCGATTCTGGCCCGTTTCGTGGACTATTACTCACTGTTTTGGGGTCTTGGAGTGATTTCCACGGTTAACGAACCCCGATGTGCTTATGTGTCGGTCATCAACACTCATGTTTTTTGTCGATTCTGACCTGCTTTCTTGACTATTACTCACCGTTTTGTGGTCCCAAAGCGATTTCCATGGTTGTCGATCCCCAAAGTGTGCTTACGTGTTGGTCATCAGGACTCGCAGTTTGGGCCGAGTCTGGCCCTTTTCTTCGAGTATTACTCAATTTTGGGGTCCCGAAGTGATTTTCCACGATTTACGAACCCCAAGGTGCGTTTACGTGTCGGTCATCAACACTCCCAATTATGGCCGATTCTGGTCCGTTTCGTGCACTATTACTCACTGTTTTGGGGTCCCGGAGTGATTTTCACGATTGACGAACCCCGGGGTGCGTTTACGTGTCGGTCATCAACACTCGCGGTTTTTTTCGATTCTGCCCGCTTCATGGAATATTACTCACCGCTTTGGGTCCCGGCGATTTCCATGGTTGTCAAACCCTAAGGGTGTTTACGTGTCTCACAAGAATAATCACAGCTTTGGGCCAATTCTGCCCGCTTTTTGACTATTACTCGCTTTTGGAGTCCCAAGTGATTTCCAAGATTGACGAACCCCTGGGTGCGCTTATGTGTCGGTCATCAACACTCACAATTTAGGCTGATTCTGGTCCGCTTGCACTATTACTCACTGCTTTGGGGTCCCAGAGCGATTTCCACGATTGACGATCCTCGGGTGCGCTTTTACGTGTCCGCTGTCAACACTCACAGCTTTGGCCAATTTTACCCATTTCATGGACTATTACTCACCGCTTTGGGGTCCCAAGCAATTTCATAGTTGTTGAACCCTAAGGTGCGCTTTACATGTCGGTCATCAACACTCATGATTTTTGGCCGAGTCTGGCCCGTTTCGTGGACTATTACTCACTATTTTGGGGTCCCGGAGTGATTTTCACGATTGACGAACCCGATGGTGCGCTTATGTGTCGGTCATCAACACTCGCAGTTTTGTCGATTCTGACCTTGCTTTTGAACTATTACTCACCGCTTTGGGGTCCCGGCGATTTCCATGGTTGTCAAACCCCAAGGTGCGCTTACGTGTTGGTCAACAACAATCGCAGCTTGGGTCGATTCTGCCCGCTTTTGACTATTACTCAGCTTTTGGTGTTCAAGTGATTTCAAGATTGACGAACCTGGGGTGCGCTTACGTGTCGGTCATCAACACTCACAATTTTGGCCGATTCTTGTCCGCTTGCACTATTACTCACTGCTTTGGGGTCCCAGAGCGATTTCCATGATTGACGATCCTCGGGTGCATTTACGTGTCCGCTGTCAACACTCACAGCTTTTGGCCAATTCTGACCTGCTTGTGGACTATTACTCACCGCTTTGGGGTCCCTAAGAGATTTCCATAGTTGTTGAACCCTAAGGTGCGCTTTACTTGTCGGTCATCAACACTCACAGTTTTTGCCGATTCTCGCCCGCTTCGTGGACTATTACTCACTGCTTTGGGGTCTTGGAGTGATTTCCACTGTTAACTAACCCGATGTGCGCTTATGTGTCGGTCATCAACACTCATTTTTTGTCGATTCTGACCTGCTTTCTGGACTATTACTCACCGCTTTGTGGTCCCAAAGCGATTTCCATGGTTGTCGAACCCCAAAGTGTGCTTACGTGTTGGTCATCAAGACTCGCAGCTTGGGCCGATTCTCGCCCGCTCTTCGACTATTACTCAATTTTGGGTCCCAAGTGATTTCCATGATTGACGAACCCCGGGTGCGCTTTACGTGTCGGTCATCAACACTCCCAATTTTGGCCGATTCTGGTCCGCTTGCACTATTACTCACTGCTTTGGGGTCCCGGAGTGATTTTCACGATTGACGAAACCCGGGTGCGCTTACGTGTCGATCATCAACACTCACGGTTTTTTCGATTCTGCCCCGCTTCATGGACTATTACTCACCGCTTTGGGGTCCCAAGCGATTTCCATGGTTGTCAAACCCTAAGGTGCGCTTTTACGTGTCTGGTCAACAATAATCAGCTTTGGGCCATTCTCGCCCGCTTTTGACTATTACTCACTTTTGGGGTCCCAAGTGATTTCCAAGATTGACGAACCCCGGTGCGCTTATGTGTCGGTCATCAACACTCACAATTTTGGCCATTCTTGTCCGCTTGCACTATTTCACTGCTTTGGGGTCCCAGAGCGATTTCCACGATTCTGGGTGCATTTACCCGCTTCAACACTGCACTATTACTATTACACCGCTTTGGGGTCCCAAGAGCGATTTCCAAGGTGCGATTGTCGAATCCCACTCAAGTGTGCTTCTCGCCCGTTTCGTGGACTATTACTCACTGACTTGGGGTCTTGGTGATTTCCGAATTCGGTCATCCACTCGCGTTTTTGTTGGACTATTACTCACCGCTTTGGGGTCCCAAAGCGATTTCCATGGTTGTCGAACCCCAAAGTTGCTTGAACCCTTGGTCATCAAGACTCGCAGCTTGGGCCGATTCTCGCCCCTTTCTTCGAGTATTACTCAATTTTGGGGTCCGATTTTCCACGATTGACGAACCCCGGGGTGCGCGTCGGTCGGTCATCAACACTCCCAATTTTGGCCGATTCTGGTCCGCTTGCACTATTACTCACTGCTTTGGGGTCCTGAGTGATTTTCACGATTGATTTAACCCCGGGTGCGCTTACGTGTCGGTCATCAACACTCGCGGTTTTTTCGATTCTGGCCCGCTTCATGAACTATTACTCACCGCTTTGGGGTCCCAAGAGATTTCCATGGTTGTCAAACCCCAAGGTGCGCTTTACGTGTTGGTCAACAACAATCGCAGCTTTGGGTCGATTCTCGCCCGCTTTTGACTATTACTCAGCTTTTGGTGTTCAAGTGATTTCAAGATTGACGAACCTGGGTGCGCTTACGTGTCGGTCATCAACACTCACAATTTTGGCCGATTCTTGTCCGCTTGCACTATTACTCACTGCTTTGGGGTCCCAGAGCGATTTCCACGATTGACGATCCCCGGGTGCATTTACGTGTCCGCTGTCAACACTCACAGCTTTTGGCCAATTCTGACCTGCTTTCATGGACTATTACTCACCGCTTTGGGGTCCCTAAGAGATTTCCATAGTTGTTGAACCCTAAGGTGCCCTTACTTGTCGGTCATCAACACTCACAGTTTTTGCCGATTCTCGCCCGCTTCGTGGACTATTACTCACTGCTTTGGGGTCTTGGAGTGATTTCCACGGTTATCTAACCCCGATGTGCGCTTATGTGTCGGTCATCAACACTCATGTTTTTGTCGATTCTGACCCGTTTCTTGGACTATTACTCACCGTTTTATGGTCCCAAAGCGATTTCCATGGTTGTCGAACCCCAAAGTGTGCTTACGTGTTGGTCATCAAGACTCGCAGTTTGGGCCGATTCTGGCCCTTTTCTTCGAGTATTACTCAATTTTGGGGTCCTGAAGTGATTTTCCACGATTGACGAACCCCGGGGTGCGTGTACGTGTCGGTCATCAACACTCCCAATTATGGCCGATTCTGGTCCGTTTCGTGCACTATTACTCACTGTTTTGGGGTCCCGGAGTGATTTTCACGATTGACGAACCCCGGGGTGCGTTTACGTGTCGGTCATCAACACTCGCGGTTTTTTTCGATTCTGGCCCGTTTCATGGAATATTACTCACCGCTTTGGGTCCCGGTTATTTCCATGGTTGTCAAACCCCAAGGGTGTTTACGTGTCTCACAAGAATAATCACAGCTTTGGGCCAATTCTGGCCCGCTTTTTGACTATTACTCGCTTTTGGAGTCCCAAGTGATTTCCAAGATTGACGAACCCTGGGTGCGCTTATGTGTCGGTCATCAACACTCACAATTTAGGCTGATTCTGGTCCGCTTGCACTATTACTCACTGCTTTGGGGTCCCAGAGCGATTTCCACGATTGACGATCCCCGGGTGCGCTTTACGTGTCCGCTGTCAACACTCACAGTTTTGGCCAATTCTTACCCATTTCATGGACTATTACTCACCGCTTTGGGGTCCCAAGCAATTTCCATAGTTGTTGAACCCTAAGGTGCGCTTTACATGTCGGTCATCAACACTCATGATTTTTGGCCGATTCTAGCCCGCTTTTGGACTATTACTCACTATTTTGGGGTCCCGGAGTGATTTTCATGATTGACGAACCCCATGGTGCGCTTATGTGTCGGTCATCAACACTCGTGGTTTTTGTCGATTCTGGCCCGCTTTGGACTATTACTCACCGCTTTGGGGTCCCAAAGCGATTTCCATGGTTGTCAAACCCCAAGGTGCGCTTACGTGTTGGTCAACAAAATCGCAGCTTTGGGTCGATTCTGCCCGCTTTCTTCGACTATTACTCAGTTTTGGTGTTCCAAGTGATTTCCAAGATTGACGAACCTAGGGTGCGCTTTACGTGTCGGTCATCAACACTCACAATTTTGGCCGATTCTTGTCCGCTTGCACTATTACTCACTGCTTTGGGGTCCCAGAGCGATTTCCACGATTGACGATCCCTCGGGTGCATTTACGTGTCCGCTCATCAACACTCACAGTTTTGGCCAATTCTGACCTGCTTCGTGGACTATTACTCACCGCTTTGGGGTCCCTAAGAGATTTCTATAGTTGTTGAACCCCAAGGTGCGCTTACTTGTCGGTCATCAACACTCACAGCTTTTTGCCGATTCTCGCCCGCTTTCGTGGACTATTACTCACTGCTTTGGGGTCTTGGAGTGATTTCCACTGATTAACTAACCCCGATGTGCGCTTATGTGTCGGTCATCAACACTCATGTTTTTGTCGATTCTGACCGCTTTGGACTATTACTCACCGCTTTGTGGTCCCAAAGCGATTTCCATGGTTGTCGAACCCCAAAGTGTGCTTACGTGTTGGTCATCAAGACTCGCAGCTTTGGGCCGATTCTCGCCCCGCCTCTTCGACTATTACTCAATTTTGGGGTCCCAAGTGATTTCCATGATTGACGAACCCCGGGTGCGCTTACGGTCGGTCATCAACACTCCCAATTTTGGCCGATTCTGGTCCGCTTGCACTATTACTCACTGCTTTGGGGTCCCGAGTGATTTTCACGATTGACGAACCCCGGGTGCGCTTATGTGTCGGTCATCAACACTCATGGTTTTTTCGATTCTGACCCGCTTTTGGACTATTACTCACCGCTTTGTCCCGGTCCCAAAGCGATTTCCATGGTTGTCGAACCCCAAAGTGCTGCTTTACTCGTGTTTGGTCCCGTCAAGATTGACGAACCCTCGCAGCTGTGTCGGTCATCAACACTGAATTTAGGCTGATTCTGGTCCGCCTATTACTCACCGCTTTGGGGTCCCAGAGTATTACTTGACAATATTGGTGTCCCAAACAATCACAGTGATTTTCCATGATATTACTCACCGCTTTGGGGTCCCAAGCGCGATAGTTGTCGGTGCACACATCCCTCAATTTTGGCCGATTCTCGTCCGCTTTCGCACTATTACTCACTGCTTTGGGGTCCCGAGTGATTTTCACGATTGATTTAACCCCGGGCGCGCTTACGTGTCGATCATCAACACTCATGGTTTTGTCGATTCTGGCCCGCTTCATGAACTATTACTCACCGCTTTGGGGTCCCAAGAGATTTCCATGGTTGTCAAACCCCAAGGTGCGCTTACGTGTTGGTCAACAACAATCGCAGCTTTGGGTCTATTCTGCCCGCTTTTGACTATTACTCAGCTTTGGTGTTCCAAGTGATTTCAAGATTGACGAACCTGGGTGCGCTTACGTGTCGGTCATCAACACTCACAATTTTGGCCGATTCTTGTCCGCTTTCGCACTATTACTCACTGCTTTGGGGTCCCAGAGCGATTTCCACGATTGACGATCCTCGGGTGCATTTACGTGTCCGCTGTCAACACTCACAGCTTTGGCCAATTCTGACCTGCTTTCATGGACTATTACTCACCGCTTTGGGGTCCCTAAGAGATTTCCATAGTTGTTGAACCCTAAGGTGCCCTTACTTGTCGATCATCAACACTCACAGTTTTTGCCGATTCTGGCCCGCTTCGTGGACTATTACTCACTGCTTTGGGGTCTTGGAGTGATTTCCACGTTAACTAACCCCGATGTGCGCTTATGTGTCGGTCATCAACACTCATGCGTTTTTGTCGATTCTGACCTGCTTTCTTGGACTATTACTCACCGCTTTGTGGTCCCAAAGCGATTTCCATGGTTGTCGAACCCCAAAGTGTGCTTACGTGTTGGTCATCAAGACTCGCAGCTTTGGGCCGATTCTGCCCTTTTCTTCGAGTATTACTCAATTTTGGGGTCCCAAGTGATTTTCCACGATTGACGAACCCCGGGTGCGCGCTTACGTGTCGGTCATCAACACTCCCAATTATGGCCGATTCTGGTCCGCTTGCACTATTACTCACTGCTTTGGGGTCCCGAGTGATTTTCACGATTGACGAAACCCCGGTGCGCTTACGTGTCGGTCATCAACACTCATGGTTTTTTTCGATTCTGGCCCGCTTTCATGGAATATTACTCACCGCTTTGGGTCCCGGCGATTTCCATGGTTGTCAAACCCCAAGGTGTTTACGTGTCTCACAACAATAATCACAGCTTTGGGCTAATTCTCGCCCGCTTTTGACTATTACTCGCTTTTGGAGTCCCAAGTGATTTCCAAGATTGACGAACCCTGGGGCGCTTATGTGTCGGTCATCAACACTCACAATTTAGGCTGATTCTGGTCCGCTTGCACTATTACTCACTGCTTTGGGGTCCCAGAGCGATTTCCACGATTGACGATCCCCGGGTGCTTTTACGTGTCCGCTGTCAACACTCACAGTTTTGGCCAATTTTACCCATTTCATGGACTATTACTCACCGCTTTGGGGTCCCAAGCAATTTCCATAGTTGTTGAACCCCAAGGTGCGCTTACATGTCGGTCATCAACACTCAGATTTTTGGCCGATTCTAGCCCGCTTTCTTGACTATTACTCACTATTTTGGGGTCCCGAGTGATTTTCATGATTGACGAACCCCGGGTGGCGCTATTACTATGTGTCGGTCATCAACACTCATCGGTTTTTTTCGATTCTGGCCCGCACGATTGAACTATTTCTGGTCCGCCTCACCGCTTTGGGGTCCCAAGAGATTTCCATGGTTGTCAAACCCGCTTTGGTGCGCTTACGTGTTGGTCAACAACAATCGCATTTTGGGTCGATTCTCGCCCGCTTTTTGACTATTACTCAGCTTTTGGTGTTCAAGTGATTTCCAAGATTGACGAACCTGGGGTGCGCTTACGTGTCGGTCATCAACACTCACAATTTTGGCCGATTCTTGTCCGCTTGCGCACTATTACTCACTGCTTTGGGGTCCCAGAGCGATTTCCACGATTGACGATCCCCGGGTGCATTTACGTGTCCGCTGTCAACACTCACAGCTTTTGGCCAATTCTGACCTGCTTTCATGGACTATTACTCACCGCTTTGGGGTCCCTAAGAGATTTCTATAGTTGTTGAACCCTAAGGTGCGCTTTACTTGTCGGGTCATCAACACTCACAGTTTTTGCCGATTCTGGCCCGCTTCGTGGACTATTACTCACTGCTTTGGGGTCTTGGAGTGATTTCCACTGTTAACTAACCCCGATGTGCGCTTATGTGTCGGTCATCAACACTCATGTTTTTGTCGATTCTGACCTGCTTTCTGGACTATTACTCACCGCTTTGTGGTCCCAAAGCGATTTCCATGGTTGTCGAACCCCAAAGTGTGCTTACGTGTTGGTCATCAAGACTCGCAGCTTTGGGCCGATTCTCGCCCTTTCTTCTTCGACTATTACTCAATTTTGGGGTCCCAAGTGATTTTCCATGATTGACGAACCCCGGGTGCGCTTACGTGTCGGTCATCAACACTCCCAATTTTGGCCGATTCTGGTCCGCTTGCGCACTATTACTCACTGCTTTGGGGTCCCGGAGTGATTTTCACGATTGACGAAACCCCGGGTGCGCTTTACGTGTCGGTCATCAACACTCATGTTTTTTTCGATTCTGCCCGCTTCATGGAATATTACTCACCGCTTTGGGTCCCAAAGATTTCCATGGTTGTCAAACCCCAAGGTGTTTACGTGTTGGTCACAAGAATAATCACAGCTTTGGGCCAATTCTGGCCCGCTTTTTGACTATTACTCGCTTTGGAGTCCCAAGTGATTTCAAGATTGACGAACCCTGGGGTGCGCTTATGTGTCGGTCATCAACACTCACAATTTAGGCTGATTCTGGTCCGCTTGCACTATTACTCACTGCTTTGGGGTCCCAGAGCGATTTCCACGATTGACGATCCCGGGTGCTTTTACGTGTCCGCTGTCAACACTCACAGCTTTGGCCAATTCTTACCCATTTCATGGACTATTACTCACCGCTTTGGGGTCCCAAGCAATTTCCATAGTTGTTGAACCCTAAGGTGCGCTTACTTGTCGGTCATCAACACTCATAGTTTTTGGCCGATTCTGCCCGCTTTCGGACTATTACTCACTGCTTTGGGGTCCCGGAGTGATTTTCAACCCCGATTGATGTGTTAACCCTCGGGTTTGCTTATTCGACCTGTCGCTTTGTGGTCCCAAAGCGATCATCAACACTCCCAAAGTGTGCTTATGGTTTTTCAAGACTCGATTCTGGCCCGCTTTTCTTGAACTATTACTCACCGCTTTGGGGTCCCAAGAGATTTCCATGGTTGTCAAACCCAAGGTGCTGCCGCTTACGTGTTGGTCAACAACAATCGCAGCTTTGGGTCGATTCTGGCCCGCTTTTGACTATTACTCACCGCTTTGGTGTTCCAAGTGATTTCAAACCCCAAAGATTGACGAACCTCACAGGGGTGCGCTTTTGACGCTTTTGGAGTCGGTCATCAACACTCACAATTTTGGCCGATTCTTGTCCGCTTGCACTATTACTCACTGCTTTGGGGTCCCAGAGCGATTTCCACGATTGACGATCCCGGGTGCATTTACGTGTCCGCTGTCAACACTCACAGCTTTTGGCCAATTCTGACCTGCTTCATGGACTATTACTCACCGCTTTGGGGTCCCTAAGAGATTTCCATAGTTGTTGAACCCTAAGGTGCCTTACTTGTCGATCATCAACACTCACAGTTTTTGCCGATTCTGCCCGCTTCGTGGACTATTACTCACTGCTTTGGGGTCTTGGAGTGATTTCCACGATTAACTAACCCCGATGTGTGCTTATGTGTCGGTCATCAACACTCATGGTTTTTGTCGATTCTGACCTGCTTTCTTGGACTATTACTCACCGCTTTGTGGTCCCAAAGCGATTTCCATGGTTGTCGAACCCCAAAGTGTGCTTACGTGTTGGTCATCAAGACTCGCAGCTTTTGGGCCGATTCTCGCCCTTTTCTTCGAGTATTACTCAATTTTGGGGTCCCAAGTGATTTTCCACGATTGACGAACCCTGGGTGCGCTTACGTGTCGGTCATCAACACTCCCAATTATGGCCGATTCTGGTCCGCTTGCACTATTACTCACTGCTTTGGGGTCCCGAGTGATTTTCACGATTGACGAACCCCGGGTGCGCTTACGTGTCGGTCATCAACACTCATGTTTTTTTTCGATTCTGCCCGCTTCATGGAATATTACTCACCGCTTTGGGTCCCGGCGATTTCCATGGTTGTCAAACCCTAAGGGTGTTTACGTGTTCACAAGAATAATCACAGCTTTGGGCCAATTCTGCCCGCTTTTGACTATTACTCGCTTTTGGAGTCCCGGTGATTTCAAGATTGACGAACCCTGGGTGCGCTTATGTGTCGGTCATCAACACTCACAATTTAGGCTGATTCTGGTCCGCTTTCATGCACTATTACTCACCGCTTTGGGGTCCCAGAGCGATTTCCACGATTGACGATCCCCGGGTGCGCTTACGTGTCCGCTGTCAACACTCACAGCTTTTGGCCAATTTTACCATTTCATGGACTATTACTCACCGCTTTGGGGTCCCAAGCAATTTCCATAGTTGTTGAACCCTAAGGTGCGCTTACATGTCGGTCATCAACACTCATATTTTTGGCCGATTCTAGCCCGCTTTCTTGGACTATTACTCACTGCTTTGGGGTCCCGAGTGATTTTCACGATTGACTTAACCCGATAAAGGGTGTGGTCGCGATTCTGATGTCGGTCATCAACACTCATGCGATTTTGGTTGTCGATTTTATGTGTTGGTAATCCGCAGCATGAACTATTACTCACCGCTTTGGGGTCCCAAGAGATTTCCATGGTTGTCAAACCCTCAAGGTGCGCTTACGTGTTGGTCAACAACAATCGCATTTTTTGGGTCGATTCTGCCCCGCTTTGGACTATTACTCAGCTTTGGTGTTCAAGTGATTTCCAAGATTGACGAACCTGGGGTGCGCTTTCCACGTGTCGGTCATCAACACTCACAATTTTGGCCGATTCTTGTCCGCTTGCACTATTACTCACTGCTTTGGGGTCCCAGAGCGATTTCCACGATTGACGATCCTCGGGTGCATTTACGTGTCCGCTGTCAACACTCACAGCTTTTGGCCAATTCTGACCTGCTTTCATGGACTATTACTCACCGCTTTGGGGTCCCTAAGAGATTTCCATAGTTGTTGAACCCTAAGGTGCGCTTTACTTGTCGGTCATCAACACTCACAGTTTTTGCCGATTCTGCCTGCTTCGTGGACTATTACTCACTGCTTTTGGGGTCTTGGAGTGATTTCCACTGTTAACTAACCCCGATGTGCGCTTATGTGTCGGTCATCAACACTCATGTTTTTGTCGATTCTGACCTGCTTTCTGGACTATTACTCACCGCTTTGTGGTCCCAAAGCGATTTCCATGGTTGTCGAACCCCAAAGTGTGCTTACGTGTTGGTCATCAAGACTCGCAGCTTGGGGCCGATTCTCGCCCTTTTTTCGACTATTACTCAATTTTGGGGTCCCAAGTGATTTTCCATGATTGACGAAACCCTGGGTGCGCTTACGTGTCGGTCATCAACACTCCCAATTTTGGCCGATTCTGGTCCGCTTCGCACTATTACTCACTGCTTTGGGGTCCCGAGTGATTTTCACGATTGACGAAACCCTGGTGCGCTTACGTGTCGGTCATCAACACTCGCGGTTTTTTCGATTCTGGCCCGCTTCATGGAATATTACTCACCGCTTTGGGTCCCAAGCGATTTCCATGGTTGTCAAACCCAAGGGTGTTTACGTGTCTGTCAACAATAATCACAGCTTTGGGCTAATTCTGCCCGCTTTTGACTATTACTCGCTTTTGGAGTCCCAAGTGATTTCCAAGATTGACGAACCCCTGGGTGCGCTTATGTGTCGGTCATCAACACTCACAATTTAGGCTGATTCTGTCCGCTTGCACTATTACTCACTGCTTTGGGGTCCCAGAGCGATTTCCACGATTGACGATCCCCGGGTGCGCTTACGTGTCCGTCATCAACACTCACAGCTTTTGGCCAATTTTACCCATTTCATGGACTATTACTCACCGCTTTGGGGTCCCAAGCAATTTCCATAGTTGTTGAACCCTAAGGTGCGCTTTACATGTCGGTCATCAACACTCATGATTTTGGCCGATTCTGGCCCGCTTTCTGGACTATTACTCACTGCTTTTGGGGTCCCTGAGTGATTTTCACGATTGATCTAACCCCGGGTGCGCTTATGTGTCGGTCATCAACACTCATGGTTTTTGTCGATTCTGACCCGCTTTCATGAACTATTACTCACCGCTTTGGGGTCCCAAAGCGATTTCCATGGTTGTCAAACCCCAAGGTGCGCTTACGTGTTGGTCAACAACAATCGCAGCTTTTACTCACTGGGTCGATTCTCGCCCGCTTTTGACTATTACTCAGCTTTTGGTGTTCAAGTGATTTCAAGATTGACGAACCTGGGTGTGCTTTCACGTGTCGGTCATCAACACTCACAATTTTGGCCGATTCTTGTCCGCTTGCACTATTACTCACTGCTTTGGGGTCCCAGAGCGATTTCCACGATTGACGATCCCCGGGTGCATTTACGTGTCCGCTGT
Source organism: Aegilops longissima (assembly GCA_021605205.1). Lineage (NCBI taxonomy): Eukaryota > Viridiplantae > Streptophyta > Magnoliopsida > Poales > Poaceae > Aegilops > Aegilops longissima. The sequence continues at coordinate 3,011 of JAHIAM010004401.1, read as the reverse complement.
CAACACTCACAGCTTTGGCCAATTCTGACCTGCTTTCGTGGACTATTACTCACCGCTTTGGGGTCCCTAAGAGATTTCTATAGTTGTTGAACCTCAAGGTGCGCTTACTTGTCGGTCATCAACACTCACAGTTTTTGCCGATTCTCGCCCGCTTCGTGGACTATTACTCACTGCTTTGGGGTCTTGGAGTGATTTCCACGATTAACTAACCCCGATGTGCGCTTATATGTGTCGGTCATCAACACTCATGTTTTTTGTCGATTCTGACCCGCTTTCTTGACTATTACTCACCGCTTTGTGGTCCCAAAGCGATTTCCATGGTTGTCGAACCCCAAAGTGTGCTTACGTGTTGGTCATCAAGACTCGCAGCTTGGGCCGATTCTCGCCCTTTCTTTCGACTATTACTCAATTTTGGGGTCCCAAGTGATTTTCCACGATTGACGAACCCCGGGTGCGCTTACGTGTCGGTCATCAACACTCCCAATTTTGGCCGATTCTGGTCCGCTTGCACTATTACTCACTGCTTTGGGGTCCCGAGTGATTTTCACGATTGACGAACCCCGGGTGCGCTTACGTGTCGGTCATCAACACTCATGTTTTTTTCGATTCTGGCCCGCTTCATGGAATATTACTCACCGCTTTGGGTCCCAAGCGATTTCCATGGTTGTCAAACCCTAAGGGTGTTTACGTGTCTGTCAAGAATAATCACAGCTTTGGGCTAATTCTGCCCGCTTTTGACTATTACTCACTTTTTGGAGTCCCGGTGATTTCCAAGATTGACGAACCCTGGTGCGCTTATGTGTCGGTCATCAACACTCACAATTTAGGCTGATTCTGGTCCGCTTCATGCACTATTACTCACCGCTTTGGGGTCCCAGAGCGATTTCCACGATTGACGATCCCGGGTGCTTTTACGTGTCCGTCATCAACACTCACAGCTTTTGGCCAATTCTTACCCATTTCATGGACTATTACTCACCGCTTTGGGGTCCCAAGCAATTTCCATAGTTGTTGAACCCTAAGGTGCGCTTACATGTCGGTCATCAACACTCGTGATTTTTGGCCGATTCTCACCGCCCGCTTTCATGGACTATTACTCACTGCTTTTGGGGTCCTGAGTGATTTTCACGATTGATTTAAACCCCTGGTGCGCTACGTCGGTCATCATCAACACTCATGGTTTTTTCACGTCGATTCTGCCCGCTTTGAACTATTACTCACCGCTTTGGGGTCCCAAGCGATTTCCATGGTTGTCAAACCCCAAGGTGCGCTTACGTGTTGGTCAACAACAATCGCAGCTTTGGGTCGATTCTCGCCCGCTTTTGACTATTACTCAGCTTTGGTGTTCAAGTGATTTCAAGATTGACGAACCTAGGGTGCGCTTACGTGTCGGTCATCAACACTCACAATTTTGGCCGATTCTTGTCCGCTTGCACTATTACTCACTGCTTTGGGGTCCCAGAGCGATTTCCACGATTGACGATCCCCGGGTGCATTTACGTGTCCGCTGTCAACACTCACAGCTTTTGGCCAATTCTGACCTGCTTTCGTGGACTATTACTCACCGCTTTGGGGTCCCTAAGAGATTTCTATAGTTGTTGAACCCTAAGGTGCCCTTACTTGTCGGTCATCAACACTCACAGTTTTTGCCGATTCTGCCTGCTTGTGGACTATTACTCACTGCTTTGGGGTCTTGGAGTGATTTCCACTGTTAACTAACCCCGATGTGCGCTTATGTGTCGGTCATCAACACTCATGTTTTTGTCGATTCTGACCTGCTTTCTTGGACTATTACTCACCGCTTTGTGGTCCCAAAGCGATTTCCATGGTTGTCGAACCCCAAAGTGTGCTTACGTGTTGGTCATCAAGACTCGCAGCTTTGGGCCGATTCTGCCCTTTTCTTCGAGTATTACTCAATTTTGGGGTCCCAAGTGATTTTCCACGATTGACGAAACCCCGGTGCGCTACGTGTCGGTCATCAACACTCCCAATTTTGGCCGATTCTGGTCCGCTTGCACTATTACTCACTGCTTTGGGGTCCCGAGTGATTTTCACGATTGACGAACCCGGGTGCGCGACGTGTCGGTCATCAACACTCATGGTTTTTTTCGATTCTGCCCGCTTCATGGAATATTACTCACCGCTTTGGGTCCCGGTTTATTTCCATGGTTGTCAAACCCAAGGGTGTTTACGTGTTCACAACAATAATCACAGCTTGGGGCCAATTCTGCCCGCTTTTGACTATTACTCGCTTTTGGAGTCCCGGTGATTTCAAGATTGACGAACCCCTGGGTGCGCTTATGTGTCGGTCATCAACACTCACAATTTAGGCTGATTCTGGTCCGCTTCTGCACTATTACTCACTGCTTTGGGGTCCCAGAGCGATTTCCACGATTGACGATCCCCGGTGCTTTTACGTGTCCGCTGTCAACACTCACAGTTTTGGCCAATTTTACCCATTTCATGGACTATTACTCACCGCTTTGGGGTCCCAAGCAATTTCCATAGTTGTTGAACCCTAAGGTGCGCTTACATGTCGGTCATCAACACTCATAGTTTTTGGCCGATTCTAGCCCGCTTTCTGGACTATTACTCACTATTTTGGGGTCCCGGAGTGATTTTCATGATTGACTAACCTCGGGTGTGCTTATGTGTCGGTCATCAACACTCGCGTTTTTGTCGATTCTGACCGCTTTGGACTATTACTCACCGCTTTGGGTCCCAAAGCGATTTCCATGGTTGTCAAACCCCAAAGTGTGCTTACGTGTTGGTCAACAACAATCGCAGCTTTGGGGTCGATTCTGCCCGCTTTTCGACTATTACTCAATTTTGGTGTTCAAGTGATTTCCAAGATTGACGAACCTGGGGTGCGCTTACGTGTCGGGTCATCAACACTCACAATTTTGGCCGATTCTTGTCCGCTTGCACTATTACTCACTGCTTTGGGGTCCCGAGCGATTTCCACGATTGACGATCCCCGGGTGCGCTTTACGTGTCCGTCATCAACACTC
>JAHIAM010004400.1:0-42910 GCA_021605205.1 Aegilops longissima | reverse complement strand
ATCCAAAAGGAACTCAAGGTCCCACCGAGGATAGACTCAAGATATTGAGACGCTTTTGCAAGCTGGATATCATTACATCAACATTACATAATAGATGGGGATACATACATAAGACACAAATGCCACAAGAATACATCAACATCATACATGAGATCAACATCCCACTACGGATGAAACATAAACAAAAGCTCTAACGACATCCACCTCTGCTAGCCCAGGCTGCCGCCCGAACCCGTCCCCGATCAAGAAGAAGCGTAAGAAGAACTCCAACACAAGCAAACATCGCACCAAGGCCATGAGCATTGCAACTTGTACCTGCAACTGGTGGTGTAGTAATCTGTGAGCCACGAGGACTCAGCAATCCCATTACCATGGGTATCAAGACTAGCAAAGCTTAATGGGAAAGGAAGGGGTAAAGTGGTGAGGTTGCAGCAGCGACTAAGCATATATGGTGGCTAACATACGCAAATGAGAGCGGGAAGAGAGACAAAGGAACGGTCGTCAACTAATAATGATCAAGAAGTGATTCTGAACACCTACTTACGTCAGACATAACCCAAGAAACCGTGTTCTCCTCTCGATCAACCCCAAAAGAGACACTCACGGTTACGCACACGGTTGGTGTATTTTAATTGAGATCAACTTCGGTTTTCTACAACCGACATTAACAAATTCCCATCTGCCACATAACCGCTGGCACGGCTTTCGAAAGTTCAAACCCTGCAGGGTGTCCCAACTTAGCCCATGATAAGCTCTCGCGATCAACGAAGGATATTCCTTCCCCGGAAGATCCGATCAGTCTCGAATCCTGCCACAAGACATTTCACAGCAATAAAACAAGTCCAGCAAAGCCGCCTGATGCGCCGACAATCCCGATAGGAGCTGCACATATCTCGCTCCTGTGGCAACACCGGATGAGACATCCCACGAGTAAAACCAAACCTCGAAGTTGCCACGAGGGGCCCCGCAGTTACTGGTTCGGGCCAGCACTTAGAGAAGCACCGTCCGGGGCTAATAAAGATGACCTCGAGAGAGCGACTCCCAAGGAAAAGGTAGGTGGTGGTGAGGCAAATGGTAAAACCAATGTTGGGCCTTGCCGAAAAGTCTTATTCAAAGCGAACTGTCAAGGGGTCCCATAAATCACCCGACCGCTTAGGGACGCAAAATCCGGGAACATAATACCGATATGACGGAAACTAGGGCGGCAAGAGTGGAACAAAACACCAGGCATAAGGCCGAGCCTTCCACCCTTTACCAAGTATATAGATGCATTAATTAAATAAGATATATTGTGATATCCCAACAAGAAAACATGTTCCAGGAAGGAACAACATCTCCATGTTCCAACAAGGAACAAACTTCATCTTCACCTGCAACTAACAACGCTATAAGAGGGGCTGAGCAAAGCGGTAACATAGCCAAACAACGGTTTGCTAGGAAGGGTGCAAAAGGTTAGAGGCTGACATGGCAATTTGGGATGGCTTGATAAACAGGTAATAGGTAGCGCAGCATAGCGAAAGAACGAAGCAACTAGCATAGCAATGATAGTAGTGATATCCAGGGTAGCGGTCATCTTGCCTGAAATCCCGCAAGGAAGAAGAACGGGTCCATGAAGATGGCGAACGGATGAAGCCGAACCAAGCGTAGACGAACGAATCCTCACGATCGCAACGCAACAGGAACTAACAAGAAGAAGCACACAACATAGTAAACACACCACACATGAACATGACAAGATGCACAACAAACATGATGCATGACAGATCTAGATGAAGCTACTCATGGCAAGGGATGATGCAAACAAGAACAACACATCAAAGCAAGTTTAAATGAGGCCGGAAACAACATAGAACAATTCCGGTAAGTCCTCATATGCAAATTTCGAAATTGGTCCAGATCTGAATAAACCTTAAGTTGAAGTTGTTAAACAGCAATTTAAGATGCACCATGATGATCTACACGAAATTCTAGTCAAGTTACATATAAAGTTCATTAGATTCGAGCTACGCCTAGAAGATATGAGCAAAACAAGATAAACATGGCATTGATGCAAAATGCACACAAACATCAAGCAAAACACCTCAAAACAAGGATGCAACATGATAATATGAAACTACATGCAAAATCAAGCAAGTTTCATATAGAGCACACTCAAAACGGAGCAACGGTTCAACACATACACCCAATACTAGATATAACAACAATCTGCCCAAAACAGCAACTAGGCATATTGCAAGCATCAAAACAACATGCTACAGGACCTCAACATGAAAACAAAAGGCATGGGCATGATCTACAGGTAAAACATTACAAAACATGAGCACTGAGCTATCTCCAGAAACAACTAGAACATGCTCAAAATGACATGGCAAGATTGCAACTAATAACAGTTTCAGGCATTGGCAGAAATAACATCAGGTTGCAATGTTTAGAGCTATGAAACAACATGTTACAGGAACTTATCATGGCAAACAAAGGCATGGCATGAATCTACTAATTGCATAGAACAAATGTCCTTTAGTGACCATAAGCCAAAAGGATCAGAAAATATAGTAACACCCATGTCAATATTGAAAGTTTCATAACAGATTCAGCAACATGGCATGTCAAAAACTGATAACAAGTAGGCATGTTTACAAGCTCAATGCACTCACTACAGAGCCTTAAATGATAAACTAAGCATGCATACATCAAGAAGACATGGAATAGAAGACATACATGGCAAGAACAATAACATAGCATGCAAGGATCAATCACAACAAACTTGGCAAAATTGAATAACATGTATACAATCTGCCAGGAAACATTTGATAGCAAAAGTAGAGCTCGATTGACTCAAGCTATGGCACTCCATAATTGCAAAGAAGGGCATGGATGGATATAGCAAGACATGTTTTACAAAACATCCTTACTGAAGTATCTCAAAATATGCATGGATCTCTCTGTAACATCAAGTTAACATGGCATCAAAATAACTGCAAACAGGGCTGAAATCAGCAACAACAAGACACCTAGTTTGCATGCTTGTGCTAGTCACCACATAGATCACAAAAACACATAGCAAGCACCACTGGAAAGAAGACATGGCATATTACAAAACACATGTAGGACTCAAGTCCATAGGATGCATACATCAATCATGGAAAAAATGACAAAAGTGCATGTTCTGATAAAAATCAGAAACTAACATCACATAGCACTCTTCTAACAGCATTTCAGGCATCAAGATGAGCTCAAATGAAAATGATGCAATGAGATGAAATGATCTACTCTTCGAGGCGAACATTTTGACATATTACAAGACCAAAACGGAGCTACGATGACAAAGATACGATGCAATGAAAATGGCACGAAATATCACATATTAGAGGACTTAGACGAATATTAGAGGGGGGGAAAGTCAACCGCGGCACGGGTTTCGAGGATCGCCGGAGTGAGCCTGGATCTCGCTGGAGAAGAGAGGGAGGGGCAGCCGGAGTAGGGGCCGGCCGGGTCCGGTGCCGGGGAGGCCGGATCTGGACGCCGGCGGCCGGAGGAGGAGGCGGCTCGGGCGGGAGCTCGCCGGGCGGCGGGCTCTCCGGTGACCGGAGCGAGCGCTGGAGCTCGCTGGGCGGAGTTGGCGCGGGCGCCGCCGGAGGACGGCGGGCAGCGGTGGCGAGGAGCGGGCGGCGCGCACTGACTCGAAGGGGAGGCGCTGGCGGGCTTGGGCGACGCCAAGGCGGCGGAGTGAGGAGCCGGGCGCCGGAGGCGGCGATCATGCGGCGGGCGGAGCCGGGCGGCGGAGCGGAGGCTCGCCGGGCGGCGGGGCGAAGCGGGCGACGGGCGGCGGGCACGGGCACTCGGGCGGCCGCTGGCTCGGGCGGGCTGCTGCTCGGGCCCGGGCGGCGCGGGCGGCGGGAGGACGCCGGAGGCCACGTGGCAGCGCGCGAGTGGAGGAGGGGGCGGCGGTGTTGAGGTGGCGGCTCCGATTCGCCGGAGCGACGTGGCGGCGGCGGCTGGACAGGTCCGGCGGGTGCGGACGCGTCCGTGGCTGCGGAGGAGCTAGATTAGGGTTTGACCGCGAATTTTGGAGGGAAGGGCAATATATAGGTAGAGGGAGCTAGAGAGTCCAAATGAGGTGCGGTTACCACGCGATCATGATCGAACGACCGAGAGCATGGAAGGGAGTTTGGTGGGTTTTGGGCCACTTTGGAGGGGTGTTGGGCTGCAACAAAGAGGCTTTACTGTTACCCTTGCTAACTGCTGAGTACCAAACGACCTCCAAATGATCCGAACTTGACAGCGGTTCACCGGTGGTATACCCAGGCCGCTTGACAAACCTCGGTCCATTCCGAGACCGCTTAACACCCGCACATGAAAAGAGGTAAAAGGGGCGCCGGAGACATAGGAGTGCCGGATTGCAAAACGGACAACGGGGAAAAAATGCTCGGATGCATGAGACGAACACGTATGCAAAATGAAATGCACATGATGACATGATATGAAATGCAGATGATGACATGGCAAAGAGAGACATGCAAGCACATGACATGGCAACGACGACGAATAACTAACGGACACCTGGCGCATCAAATCCGGGGCGTTACAACACTCCTCCACTAACAAGAGATCTCGTCCCGAGATCTTAGGACCGAAACGGAAGAGAAAAGGGATGAGGTGAAACGAGAACTCAAGAGAAGAAGCAAAGAATCGAGGGCACACGAGAAGAAGAGAGGAACAACGAGAATGACGAGAATCGAAAGCTCACCGAATCAAATAGACTATGAAAGCACTCGTTCTAACCGGAGTGGTTAGAATGAGAAAAGAAACGGATAAGACTGAAAAGGATTTAGGAAGCACTCCGGCTAAAACATGGAAAGAATTAGAACACGAGCTAGAGAGGATGAAATGACACTTGATGAAGACCTGACACAAAACCTCCGGAAAAATTGAAAAAATTTGAATGAAAAGAACTTAGAAGGAAAGGTTGAACGGAGTTGTTGAGAAAATCAACAACGAAAGAATAAGATTGTTGTGGACTTATGGAAAACATCTCAAAATCATAAGGTGAGAACCGGCCACAAACGGAAATAATTGGATAGCTGAGAAGAACAAAGAAATGCAAAACTCCACTTCAAAAGAAATACGGAGAATTAATTGCACTTCGAGATGCAAGAAGAAAAGATACTTGAACTCCACCAACAAGAATCTTTATGAACTCTTGAAGAACGAATTAAATCATGAAGAACCACCGTGAAGAACTCCGATAACAAAAGGATGATGAGATAAAATGAACGATGAAAGAATACGATGAGCATTGCGGTGATTTAGATGGAGGTTCCGACGAAATGGCTCAGGAAATTTGAACTCCGGACAAGAAAAGATGAAAAATACTCGGGAATAGAATTTATTCATCAAGAACAAACTCCGAAGAAAAAGATTAAACACTTGGATGAAATAATAATAAGATTTATTGTGTGCTTGTCCTTCATCAAATTAAATTGATGACCAACAATGGATCTGGCATACTACTTATTCTTCTTGAAAAAGAATTGAGAAGTGACATATCACAAAATTGAGAAGGACTTCATGAATCACCGGTAGGTTGAAAAGAACGAATGGATTAATATGATAAACAAAGAAAAAGAATCTTGAACGAACCACCGTTAGAATTGAAAATGACTGATGAAAGAGACTGAATCGCCGGGAAGAATTAGAGAAGCACGGAGATACTTGAGGGAATTTAGAGAAAAGAGATCGAAGAGATCGCGAGCTGATTAACGAATGCTTGAACGCAGCACCGGAAGAATATTGAGACGAACGAAGGGGCACGGATATAGAATAATTGGAGAACGAATTTGAAAACTTAGAACGAAGAAATCTTCCGAAAAGATGACCTCCGTATGGTCGAGAGAGAAAAACAACTCCTGAAATGCTCCGGATGGATGAAAAGAATTGCACAATCTGGAAACAAATTGATAGGATAAAATCGAGCTGGCACCACAAATCTTCGGGAGAACGGACAAGATTTAGAGGAAAAACTCTACTCGATCTTTAAAGTTGAGAATGACGACGAGAAACACCACCAAAATCAAAGAGATACTCCGGGAGAATGAAAAACAGAGAGGTTGAGCCAACAATGAAATGATTTGAAATCGATCTTGGAAAAGCATCTGACTGATGAAATACATACTTACGTCACACTTGAAAAGAATTAGGAATAACTCCGGGGAAATTAGAAGAGTCAGGTAAGATCCTGGAAAAGACATGTGGGTTAGGGCCCACTAAAAGAAAACACCGTTGGAAAGGGATGTTGAGCAGATAAATGATGCACCGGAACGATTGAAATATTTTGATGAGGTGACAACCTCGAATTAATTAGAACACAGACGTATCTCCTGATATGTCTTCAGCACTCCGGAAGGATAAACTGGCGAGAGGCGAACGAGCAAGGGGAAAACATTTGAGCTGAGAGAAAGAATACGATCAACCCGAAAAAACTAGAATTGAATCCACCGGAAAAGAAAGGGATGAACAATGATGAACGAGACGAGAATTCACCGGTTGAAATAATTGAGGGAAAATTTAAGAGGCTCCACACGAATGAAATTTATGGTCGGAAGAACTCGAACTCCGGGAATAAGAGGGTGGTGGGGGAAAACAGAGACAACTTGGAAGGGGAAAAACGGTGAACAATTTGAAGAGAAAACACCGGTTGAAATCATTGAGGAAAGAAGGCAAAGACTTCGCACGAGTAGGATGGATACTGATCACGGACTCGTTCCGAGAAGAAGAAGGTGGGTGGTGGGAAAACAAGGACAACTTCGACAAGGAAAACAACGACGCCGGAGGAAGAACTGAGGATTGAACTTGCAAAACAAAGAGGGTCGAATCACCATAACGAGAAATGCACCGGATAAAAGAGCTGAGGAACAACTACCGAAAACCAATCATGCGAACCTAAAGAAAAAAATTTGAAGGGAAGAGGAGTAATTCAAAACACCTATGTCAAGATTCCTCACCGAGCGATTTAAGGGCTGAGGAGTAAAAGAAATCCTACTCCGATATAACTAGACTCAAAACAGTTTTCTTCTAGACTCACGGCCAAACTACACGATCAAACAAGGGGCCTAGGGTCGGTCGAGGCTCGATACTAACTTGAACACGCCTAATATGCGACCCTATCCAAAAGGAACTCAAGGTCCCACCAAGGATAGACCCGCATATTGAGACGCTTTTGCAAGGTGGATATCATTACATCAACATTACATAATAGATGGGGATACATACATAAGACACAAATGCCACAAGAATACATCAACATCATACATGAGATCAACATCCCACTACGGATGAAACATAAACAAAAGCTCTAACGACATCCACCTCGCTAGCCCAGTGCTGCCGCCCGAACCTGTCCCCGATCAAGAAGAAGGTAAGAAGAACTCCAACACAAGCAAACATCGCGCCAAGGCCATGAGCATCGCAACTTGTACCTGCAATCGATGGTGTAGTAATCAGAGCCACGAGGACTCAGCAATCCCATTACCATGGGTATCAAGACTAGCAAAGCTTAATGGGAAAGGAAGGGGTAAAGTGGTGAGGTTGCAGCAGCGACTAAGGATATATGGTGGCTAACATACGCAAATGAGAGCGAGAAGAGAGACGAAGGAACGGTCGTCAACTAATAATGATCAAGAAGTGATCCTGAACACCTACTTACGTCAGACATAACCCAAGAAACCGTGTTCTCCTCTCGATCAACCCCGAAAAGAGACACTCACGGTTACGCACACGGTTGGTGTATTTTAATTGAGATCAACTTCGGGTTTTCTACAACCGACATTAACAAATTCCCATCTGCCACATAACCGCTGGCACGGCTTTCGAAAGTTCAAACCCTGCAGGGTGTCCCAACTTAGCCCATGATAAGCTATCGCGATCAACGAAGGATATTCTTCTCCCGGAAGATCCGATCAGTCTCGAATCCTGCCACAAGACATTTCACAGCAATAAAACAAGTCCAAAGAAGCCGCCTGACGCGCCGGCAATCCCGATAGGAGCTGCACATATCTCGCTCGTGGCAACACCGAAGAGACATCCTACGAGTAAACCAAACCTCGAGTTGCCACGAGGGGCCCCGCAGTTCACTGGTTCGGGCCAGCACTTAGAGAAGCACCGGTCCGGGGGCTAATAAAGATGACCTCGAGAGAGCGACTCCCAAGGAAAAGGTAGGTGGTGGTGAGGCAAATGGTAAAACCAATGTTGGGCCTTGCTGGAAAAGTCTTATTCAAAGCGAACTGTCAAGGGGTCCTATAATCACCCGACCGCTTAGGAACGCAAAACCGGGAACATAATACCGATATGATGGAAACTAGGGCGGAAGAGGGAACAAAACACTGCATAAGGCCGAGCCTTCCACCCTTTACCAAGTATATAGATGCATTAATTAAATAAGATATATTGTGATATCCCAACAAGTAAACATGTTCCAGAAGGAACAACATCTCCATGTTTCAACAAGGAACAAACTTCATCTTCACCGCAACTAACAACGCTATAAGAGGGGCTGAGCAAAGCGGTAACATAGCCAAACAACGGTTTGCTAGGAAGGGTGCAAAAGGTTAGAGGCTGACATGGCAATTTGGGATGGCTTGATAAACAGGTAATAGGTAGCGCAGATAGCGAAAGAACGGGCAACTAGCATAGCAATGATAGTAGTGAGATCCAATGATAGCCAAACAACGACGTCCGCTTTGACTCACGCTATGCTAAGGCAGGTGGCAATGAGAATACGTGCTCGCCTCGGCGTCTGCTGTCGCTATCAGCGATGATGTCCGCCGACTCGCTTCGTAAGACAGGTGGCAGTGGTGTCACGCAGTTAGCCAGCGTCCGCCGTCGCCATTACGACGACGACGTCCGGCCGACTCGCTACGCTAAGACAGGTGGCGGTGAATACGTGCTCGCCTCGGCGTCTGCTGTCGCTACCGCGATGATGTTCCGCCTCGACTCGCAGAACCCTAAGATAGACAGGGTGGCAGTGGTGTCACGTGCTCGTCTTGTTGTTCGTCGTCGCTACCGCGACGACGTCCGCCTCGACTTGCCTTACGATAAGACAGGGTGGCATTGGTGTCACAGGTGCTCGCTCGACGCTCGCTGCCGCTACCGCGACGACGTCCGCCTCGACTCGCGGACCCTAAGATAGACAGGGTGGCAGCAGTGTAACGTGCTCGTCTCGGCGTCCGTCGTCTCTACCGCGAAGATGTCCGCCTCGACTCACGTGACCCAAAGATAGACAGGGTGGCAGCGGTGTAACGTGCTCATCTCGGCGTCCGCTGCCTCTACCGCAAGACGCCCGCCGACTCACGCTACGCTAAGACAGGGTGGCAGTGGTGTCACACGTTGTTCGGCGTCCGTTGCCGCTACCGCGACGACGTCCGCCGACTCGCTGCTACGCTAAGACAGGGTGGTAATGGTGTCGCGCTTAGTCTCGGTGTCCGCCGTCGTTATCGCGGAAGACGCCCGCCGACTCGCAGAACCCTAAGATAGGCAGGGTGGCCATGGTGTCACGTGCTCGCCTCGGCGTCTGGCTGCTGCTACCGCGATGATGTCCGCCGACTCACGAATGCCAAGACAGGGTGGCATTAGTGTCACGTGTTTGTCTCGGCGTCTGCTGCCGCCATCACGACGACGTCCGCCGACTCACGGTACGCTAAGACAGGGTGGCAGTGGTGTACGCGCTCGCCTCAAGATCCATCGCCGCCACCGCTGACGACGTCCGCCGACTCGCTATGCTAAGACAGGTGGCAGTGGTGTCACGTGCTTGCCTCGGCGTCTGGTTATCGCTACCGCGACGACATCCGCCGACTTGCAAGCTACCCTAAGATAGATAGGGTAGCAGTGGTGTCATGTGCTCATCTCGGCGTTCGTCGCCGCCATCGCGAGGATGTCCGCCGACTCGCGCACGCTAAGACAGGTGGCAGTGGTGTGACGTGCTCGCTCGGCGTCTCGTCGCCGCTACCGCGACGACATCCGCCGACTCGCTACGCTAAGACAGGGTGGCAGTGAAACAGATGTTGTCTCGGCGTCCGCTGCCGCTTCCGCGACGACGCCCGCCGACTTGCGCACACCTAAGATAGACCGGGTGGCAGTGGAAACACGGCTCATCTCGGCGTCTGCCGTCGCTATCGCGATGACGCCCACCTCGACTCGTGTTACCCTAAGACAGGGTGGCAGTGGTGTCACGTGCTCGCCTCGGCGTCTGCCGTCGCTACCGCAAGGACGCCTTCCTCGACTCGCTACGCTAAGACAGGTGGCAGTGGAATACGTGCTTGTCTCGGCGTCTGTCGTCACTACCATGACGACGTCCGCCGACTCGCTATGCTAAGACGAGGTGGCAGTGAAACACGCAGCTGCTTCGGCGTCCGCCATCGCTATCGCGACGACGTCCCGCCGACTCGCTTTATGCTAAGGCAGGTGGCAGTGGTGTCACGCAGCTCATCTCGGCGCCCATCATCGGTACCGCGACGACGTCCGCTTTGACTCACGTTATGCTAAGACGGGTGACAGTGGAAACACAGTTGTTCGGCGTCCGTCGCCGCTACCGCGACGACGTCCGCCGACTCGCTTTATGCTAAGGCAGGTGGCAGTGGTGTCACGCAGTTTTCTTCGGCGCCCATCGCCGCCATCATGACGACGCCCGCTTTGACTCACGCTGCGCTAAGGCAGGGTGGCAATGAACACACGTGCTCGCCTCGGGCGTCTGCTGTCGCTATCACGACGATGTCCACCTCGACTCGCGTTACGCTAAGACAGGGTGGCAGTGGTGTCATGTGTTTGTTTCGCATCCGCCGCCGCCATTACGACGACGTCCGCCAACTCGCTACGCTAAGACAGGGTGGCGGTGGTGTCGGTGCTCGCCTCGGCGTCCGTCGTCGCTACCGCGATGACATCTGCCTCGACTCGCGTAACCCTAAGATAGACAGGGTGGCAGTGGTGTCACGTGCTCGTCTTGTTGTTCGTCGTCGCTACCGCGACGACGTCCGCCTCGACTTGCGTGACCCTAAGATAGACAGGGTGGCAGCGGTGTAACGTGCTCGCCTCGGTGTCCGCTGCCTCTACCGCGAAGACGCCCGCCGACTCACGTTACGCTAAGACAGGTGGCAGTGGTGTCACGTGCTCGCCTCGGCGCCCATCGCCGCTACCGCGACGACGCCCGCCGACTCGCTAAGCTACGCTTAAAACAGGGTGGTAATGGTGTCACGCAGCTGTTCGTCTCGGCGTCTGGTCGCCTCTACCGCGACGACGTCCGCCTCAACTCGCGTGAACCCTAAGATAGGCAGGGTGGCCATGGTGTCACGGCTCGCCTCGGGCGTCTGCTGCTGCTACCGCGATGATGTCCGCCGACTCACGTAATGCCAAGACAGGTGGCATTAGTAAACACGTGAAAGAAACTCGGCGTCCGCTGCCGCCATCGCGACGACGTCCGCCGACTCGCTACGCTAAGACAGGGTGGCAGTGGTGTACGCGGCTCGCCTCAAGATCCATCGCCGCTACCGCTGATGATGTCCGCCGACTCGCTACGCTAAGACAGGGTGGCAGTGGTGTCACGTGTTGCCGTCTCGGCGTCCGGCTGCCGCCACCGCGACAACATCCGTGACGACTTCATGCGTTACCCTAAGATAGATATGGTGGCAGTGGTGTCATGTGCTCATCTCGGCGTTCGCTGCCGCTATCGCGAGGATGTCCGCCGACTCGCACGCTAAGACAGGGTGGCAGTGGTGTCACGTGTTGTTCGGCGTCCGCCGCCGCTACCGCGACGACGTCCGCCGACTCGCTACGCTTAAGACAGGGTGGCAGTGGTGCCACGCAGTTGTTCGGCGTCCGCCGCCGCTACCGCGACGACGTCCGCCCGACTTGCGCACCCTAAGATAGATAGGGTGGCGCGGTGTCACGTGTTCATCTCGGCGTCCGCCGCCGCCATCGCGACGACGCCCGCCGACTCTCGCACCCTAAGACAGGGTGGCAGTCAGAACACGCAGCTGTTCGGCGTCCGCTGCCGCTACCGCGACGACGTCTGCCGACTCGCGTACGCTTAGACAGGTGGCAGTGGTGTCACGTGCTTGTCTGGCGTCCGTCTGCCGCTATCATGACGACGTCCGCCTTTGACTCACGCTATGCGCTAAGGCAGGGTGGCAATGGTGTCACGTGCTCGCCTAGGCGTCTGCTATCGCTACCGCGATGATGTCCGCCGACTCGCTTTCGCTAAGACAGGTGGCAGTGGTGTCACGTGCTTGTTTCAGCGTCCGTCATCGCTACTACGACGACCTCCGCCTCGACTCGCGTTACGCTAAGACAGGGTGGCGGTGGTGTCACGTGCTCGTCTCGGCGTCCGTTGTCGCTACCGCGATGACGTCTGCCTCGACTCGCGTAACCCTAAGATAGACAGGGTGGCAGTGGTGTCACGTGCTCGTCTCGTTGTTCGTCGTCGCTACCGCGACGACGTCCGCCTCGACTTGCCTTACAACAAGACAGGGTGGCATTGGTGTCACGTGTTGCTCGGCGTTTCGCCGTCGCTACCGCGACGACGTCCGCCGACTCGCGCGGACCCTAAGATAGACAGGTGGCAGTGGTGTAACGTGCTCGTCTCGGCGTCCGTCGTCTCTACCGCGAAGACGTCCGCCTCGACTCGCGTGACCCTAAGATAGACAGGGTGGCAGTGGTGTAACGTGCTCGTCTCGGCGTCCGTCGTCTCTACCGCGAAGACGTCCGCCTCGACTCACGTTACGCTAAGACAGGGTGGCAGTGGTGTCACGTGCTCGTCTCGGCGTCCGTCGTCGCTACCGCGACGACGTCCGCCTCGACTCGCGTTACGCTAAGACAGGGTGGTAATGGTGTCGCGTGCTCGTCTCGGCGTCCGTTGTCGCTACCGCGATGACGTCCGCCTCGACTCGCGTAACCCTAAGATAGGCAGGGTGGCCATGGTGTCACGTGCTCGTCTCGGCGTCCGTCGTTGCTACCGCAATGATGTCCGCCTCGACTCACGTAATGCCAAGACAGGGTGGCATTAGTGTCACGTGCATGTCTCGGCGTCCGTCGTCGCTACCGCGACGACGTCCGCCTCGACTCGCGTTATGCTAAGACAGGGTGGCAGTGGTGTCACGTGCTCGTCTCGGCGTCCGTCATCGCTACCGCGACGACATCTGCCTCGACTTGCATTACCCTAAGATAGATAGGGTGGCAGTGGTGTCATGTGCTCATCTTGGCGTCTTTCGTCGCTACCGCGAGGATGTCCGCCTCGACTCGCGTTACGCTAAGATAGGGTGGCAGTGGTGTCACGTGCTCATCTCGGCGTCCGTCGTCGCTACCGCGATGACATCCGCCTCGACTCGCGTTACGCTAAGACAGGGTGGCAGGTGTCAGATGTTGCCTCGGCGTCCGCTGCCGCCTCGCGACGATGTCCGCCGACTTGCATTACCCTAAGATAGACTGGGTGGCAGTGGAAACACGTGCTCATCTCGGCGTCTGCCGTCGCTACGCGATGACGCCCACCTCGACTCGCTACCCTAAGACCGGTGGCAGTGGAATCACGTGCTGTTCGGCGTCCGTCGCCGCTACCGCGACGACGCCCCGCCCGACTCGCTACACTTAGACAGGGTGGCAGTGGTGTCACGTGCTGTTGCTCGGCGTCTGCTGCCGCTACCGCATGACGACGTCCGCCTTTGACTCACGCTATGCTAAGGCAGGTGGCAATGGTGTCGCGTGCTCGTCTAGGCGTCCGTTATCGCTACCGCGATGATGTCCGCCTCGACTCGCGTTTCGCTAAGACAGGGTGGCAGTGGTGTCACGTGCTTGTTTCAGCGTCCGTCATCGCTACTACGACGACCTCCGCCTCGACTCGCGTTACGCTAAGACAGGGTGGCGGTGGTGTCACGTGCTCGTCTCGGCGTCCGTCGTCGCTACCGCGATGACGTCCGCCTCGACTCGCGTAACCCTAAGATAGACAGGGTGGCAGTGGTGTCACGTGCTCGTCTCGTTGTTCGTCGTCGCTACCGCGACGACGTCCGCCTCGACTTGCCTTACGACAAGACAGGGTGGCATTGGTGTCACGTGCTCGTCTCGGCGTTCGTCGTCGCTACCGCGACGACGTCCGCCTCGACTCGCGTGACCCTAAGATAGACAGGGTGGCAGTGGTGTAACGTGCTCGTCTCGGCGTCCGTCGTCTCTACCGCGAAGATGTCCGCCTCGACTCACGTGACCCTAAGATAGACAGGGTGGCAGCGGTGTAACGTGCTCGCCTCGGCGTCCGCTGCCTCTACCGCGAAGACGTCCCGCCGACTCACGCTACGCTAAGACAGGATGGCAGTGGTGTCACGTGCTTGTTCGGCGTCTGCCGTCGCTACCGCGACGACGTCCGCCCGACTCGCTACGCTAAGACAGGTGGTAATGGTGTCGCAGGTTGCCTCGGCGTCTGCTGTCGCTACCGCGATGACGCCCGCCGACTCGCGTGAACCCTAAGATAGGCAGGGTGGCCATGGTGTCACGTGCTCGCCTCGGCGTCCGCTGCTGCTACCGCGATGATGTCCGCCGACTCACGTAATGCCAAGACAGGTGGCATTAGTGTCACGTGCTTGTCTCGGCGTCGTCCGCCGCTATCGCGACGACGTCCGCCCGACTCGCGTATGCTAAGACAGGTGGCAGTGAAACACACGTGCTCGTCTCGGCGTCTGTCTATCGCTACCGCGACGACATCTGCCTCGACTTGCGTTACCCTAAGATAGATAGGGTGGCAGTGGTGTCATGTGCTCATCTTGGCGTCTTTCGTTGCTACCGCGAGGATGTCCGCCTCGACTCGCGTTACGCTAAGACAGGGTGGCAGTGGTGTCACGTGCTCATCTCGGCGTCCGTCGTCGCTACCGCGAGGACATCCGCCTCGACTCGCGTTACGGTAAGACAGGGTGGCAGTGGTGTCACATGCTCGTCTCGGCGTCCGCTGCCGCCTCGCGACGATGTCCGCCTCGACTTGCATTACCCTAAGATAGACTGGGTGGCAGTGGTGTCACGTGCTCATCTCGGCGTCCGTCGTCGCTACCGTGATGACGTCCACCTCGACTCGCGTTACCCTAAGACCGGGTGGCAGTGGAAACACGTGTTGTTCGGCGTCTGCTCGCCGCTATCATGACGACGTCCGCCGACCTTCTTTTATGCTAAGGCAAGGTGGCAGTGGTGTCACGCAGTTGTTCGGCGTCTGCTGCCGCTATCGCGACGACGCCCGCTTTGACTCACGCTATGCTAAGGCAGGGTGGCAATGAAATACGGCTCGCCTCGGCGTCTGTTGTCGCTATCGCGCGACGACCTCCGCCGACTCGCTACGCGCTAAGACAGGGTGGCGGTGGTGTCACGTGCTCGTCTCGGCGTCCGTCGTCGCTACCGCGGATGACGCCTGCCTCGACTCGCGTAACCCTAAGATAGACAGGGTGGCAGTGGTGTCACGTGCTCGTCTTGTTGTTCGTCGTCGCTACCGCGACGACGTCCGCCTCGACTTGCCTTACGATAAGATAGGGTGGCATTGGTGTCACGTGCTCGTCTCGGTGTTCGTCGTCGCTACCGCGACGACGTCCGCCGACCGCGCGGACCCTAAGATAGACAGGGTGGCAGCGTGTAACGTGCTCGCCTCGGCGTCCGCCGCCTCTACCGCGAAGACGTCCGCCTCGACTCACGCTACGCTAAGACAGGGTGGCAGTGGTGTCGCGTGCTGCTCTCGGCGTCCATCGCCGCTACCGCGACGACGCCCGCCGACTCGCTACGCTAAGACAGGTGGTAATGGTGTCACGTGTTGCGTCGGCGGCGTCCGCCGCCGCTACCGCGACGACGTCCGCCTCGACTCGCGTAACCCTAAGATAGGCAGGGTGGCCATGGTGTCACGTGCTCGTCTCGGCGTCTGTCGTTGCTACCGCGATGATGTCCGCCTCGACTCACGTAATGCCAAGACAGGGTGGCATTAGTGTCACGTGCTTGTCTCGGCGTCCGTCGTCGCTACCGCGACGACGTCCGCCGACTCGCGCTACGCTAAGATAGGGTGGCAGTGGTGTCACGCAGCTCGTTCAAAGATCCATCGCCGCTACCCGACGATGTCCGCCGACCAGACACGCTAAGATAGGGTGGCAGTGGTGCCTCGTGCTGCGTCTCGGCGTCCGCTGCCGCTACCGCGACGACGTCCGCCGACTTGCGCTACCCTAAGATAGATAGGGTGGCAGTGGTGTCACGCAGTTATCTGGCGTCCGTCGCCGCCACCACGACGACGTCCGCCGACTCTCGTTACCCTAAGACAGGGTGGCAGTCAGAACACGCAGTTGTCTCGGCGTCCTTCGTCGCTACCGCGACGACGTCCGCCGACTCGCTACGCTAAGATAGGGTGGCAGTGGTGTCACGCAGTCGTCAAGCGGCGTCTCGCTGCCGCTATCACGACGACGTCCGCCGGCTCGCGTATGCTAAGACAGGTGGCAGTGGTGTCACGTGCTGCCTCGGCATCCGCCGTCGCAACCGCGACGACGTCCGCCGACTCGCGTAGCACGCTAAGGCAGGGTGGCAGTGGTGTCACGTGCTCGCCTCGGCGTCCGTCGTTGTCGGCGCTCGGGGAACGGGGTCCCGTGACTTGCTCGCTCGCGGCCCGCGGCGTGGCTCAAAGGAGGCCCAGACAGCCCATCTTCATCAACACAAGCGCAAGACCTCACGAGGGGCTGAGATTGCTGGGCGGATTTACCAGGAGCTTCTCGTGCACGGCCTCGCCAGGTTGGCTCATGAGGAGGCGGAGAGTTCAAGGCAGGGTACTCGCAAGGTGCCCATGACGCAAGCCATGACAAACCAAGGGCGCCAGCCGGCGCCAGCCAGCAGCGCCCTCCTTTCCTCTTTGGTGCAAAGGGAGCAAGCGCAGGCGAGAGCATCAAGCAAAGGCATCTGCTTCGTGCAACAAGACCAAGACCAGCCCCAACGGCTGGAAGCGAGTCATCGTGGAGCCCAAGCAAGGCCATCACGAGAGCCTTTGGCAAAGCGAGGACCAACTTTAGTCAGATAAGTGTACCCGATGTTCCCTTCAAATGACCAATTGTTGGCGCCTTCCCGCTCAATATTTGGGAAGAGGCCCAGGGCCTTCGTCTATATAAGTTGAGCTAGCCACCATAGTAGAAAAAGGGATCTGGCATTTGGAATCCAGAGAGAGAGATAGAGACCCGATCCTCAAGCTAGAGCAGCAGAACACCACCTAGCAGTTCATCACACCCACCAAGAATAGACCTCAAGGCTGTTCTTCCTGTCATCGTTCCTCATCAGCCCAAGAGGCAATCCACCACGCCACAAACTAGAGTAGGGTATTACACCACAACGGTGGCCCGAACTAGTATAAATCTTGTGTGTCTTGTGCTGTTCTGTTTAGTAGTTTAGGTCCCTGCGATTCGGCGAGGTACGAGACGGTGGAAGGTTGGATCGCCACACCCCAGCTTTCAACCTCAAGGGTCTGCCGAACCCAAAATCCGACATTTGGCGCGCCCGTAGGTGCGCCGAATCTGCCTTTCGTCGCTTCGTTTTCCCCGACCACCGCAACCATGTTCGACGCCTGCCGGGCTCGCGCTAAGCGCCGAGCCGCCGCCTCCCATGTCGCCCAGACGGCTTCCGCCGGCGGGCGCTCATCGCTCCTCGTCACCTCCCGTCTAACGCCGCCATCGCCCGCAGGGAACGAGCAGCAAGTGTCGCCCCAAAGACTCGCCCATGAGGCGGACGGCCGCACCACCACGCTTTCGCCACCCCGCTGGTTTTCGTTACACGCGCTTCAAGCTGCCATGGAGGCCTGAGCTGCACTCATCGCGCTAACGAGCTCCTGCGCTACCGCTTCGCCGACGACGTTTATGAAGAATGGCTCGACCGAAGTCGCCGAGCTCGTCACGCGCTGCAGAGGCGCACCCGCGCCGTCTGCCTCGCCAGACCGCACCCGCCTGCTGGCGACGAAGCTTTCGGGCGCCTCGCCGCCTCCTCCTCAAGACGGGCCTGGTTTCAATATGCGCGACTTCTGGCCGAACCTGCTCGCCAGCGCCGCGCTGCAAGAGCAGAGCTGCCAAGAAGTTCTCGCCCGGTGTAGCTGCCCGAGCGCCCCGCCCAAAGACGCCAAGACCTGCGCTGCCCCCAGCCAAGGGCGCAGGAGGCCCACAAGACCAAGCTCTCGCCGTCCGAGGCCCCCTCATGCCACGGCGGGCTGCCGCGCTTTCACCTCCGAAGCTGTGCAGCATCGCGGGCCCGCCAAATTCAAGCCAGACCTGCCTCGCTACGACGGCATCGCTGACCCTTACGGAGTTCCGCCAGTTTCACGAGCTGGGCATCGAGGCTGCCAACGGGGATGAAAAGGTCATGGCGAATTGGTTTCCCATGGCGCTCAAGGACGGGGCCCGCACCTGGCTCCTGAATCAGGCCCCAGGCACGATCTCTTCCTAGGCCGAGATGCATACCCGCTTCATCGCCAACTTCCAAGGTACTCGCGACCGGCAACCCGCCGTGAGCGACATGCATCGAATCAAGCAGCAGCCACGGGAAGCCCTGTAAAAGTACATCCAGCGCTTCAACAATGCGCGCCTCAAGATCCCCAGGGTAATGGAGGAGGCCATCATCTCTGCCTTCTCCGACGGAGTGCGCGACGTCAAGATGAAGGAGGAGCTGGCGATGCATGAAGATCTGTGCACCTCCCTGGAGCTGTTCAACTTGGCGACCAAGTGCGCCAGGGCTGAGGAGGGCGCCTCCTCCTCGAGCTGCCTGCCGCGATCCCAAGAAAAGAAGTCCAAGGCCAAGGACGGAAGCGCAGGGGCTGTCGACTCAAGCGCCGAACCGCACACCAAGCGAGGCAGAGATCAGCCCGAGTCCTCCAAGGGCAGCCGGTATCGCGATACCACGACCTCCACACCCACAACACCAATGAATGTCAAGAGCTCCGGCCGTCGCGCGGCGAAGGGTCGGCAGACGCCCGGCCGCAGGCGCTGGGAAGGGTCGGCAGACGCCCGAGCGCAACGACTCGGGCTACGGCCGAGGAGGAGGAAGGAATGCAGACGCTGAAGACCGCGTTCGCGCCAAGGGTGGCACGACCAACCTCGCGAGGACCGCTGGCAAGACCCACCTCGCGAGGGAGGCTGGAGGGATCAACCTCGCGAGGATCGCCCGAAGGGAACGCATGCCTCCCTCCGCTGCCGCCGCCGCCAAGGAGAATTGAAGACCGCCATCGACGAGGGGCTGGGGCTTCAGAAGCGCATGCGATCGCCGCATCCCGGGCGGAGCTCAAGCCCCAGCCTCTCAACAAGATCTTCAAGTAGTTCGCCCGCGAAGTGAATGCAGTCCTCCCAAGCTCGAGTCCACGCGCCTCTCGTGGTCGGCGTGCGCCATCACGCTCAGCTCGGTGGATCAGCTCAAGGCGCGCTGCCACAGCCGGAGTTCTCCGATGCTTTGTTCCCCGATCATCGCAATGTGCTAGTCACCAAGACCTCATCGACGGTGGAGCAGGGCTAAACGTCCTGTCCGTGGAGACATTCAACAATCTTCAAGTACCTTACAGTCAGCTTCAGCCAACCAAGCCTTTCTCCGGAGTCACCGACGGCTCCACGGTCCCGATCAGGCAGGTCAGCCTTCCTGTCACCTTTGGGGCTCGCGACAACTACCACACCGAGCTCATCGACTTCGACGTCGCCCACATTTGCCTGCCGTACAACGCCATCCTCGGTACCCAGCGCACAAATTCATGGTCAGAACTCCACCATGGCTACAACGTCCTCAAGATGCCAGGAAACGGCGGAGTCATCACGGTGCCCTGTGAAGAGAGAGACGCAGTGTGCTCCCTGGAGCGAGCTTTTCAGGCCGCATCGCTGGAAGACCCGGACCACAGCAGCAGGAGGCCTCCCTAGGCCGCACCCAAGAAGAAGAAGACATCGACCGGCCCGGCTCCTCAAGAGGCAGGCCCCTCAGGGCCCGCGCCGGGCCAGGGGGAGCCTCCTTCCATCGCATAGGAAAGCGCGCCCAGCGCCCTCCTCAGGCAGGGCTCGGGGGCTCTCCCCTGGAGGGCCGCCGACCTCGCCAAGGTCTCGAGGGAGGCGCTTGGGCACCACGTGGAGGCGTGTTTCAAGCACGCTTCCGCAAGGTGAGCAAGGCAAGGAGGGCCGAACCCTCAGGAGTTCGTCAGCAAGGCCATTCAAGAGCTACAGGAGTCAAGGGTCATGAGGGGCAGCGGCCGCCTACCCGCTGTGGCCCCCCATCCAGGTGAGGATGGTGGGCTGCACGTCTGCATCGACATACCAGGGCTCAACCGAGCGGCATCTCAAGAGCGCCTCTGGCCCTCGCGAGCGGGACGTTGCGAAGGTCCGCCCCACAGCTACGTACGCATGCCTTATGGCCTGCCAAACGCGGCTGCTGCGCACGAGTGTCTCATGCGGGCCATCCTGGAGGCTCGAGAGGTCAGGCACGCCACAGCCCTGGTGGAGATGGAGATGGCCCCTAAGGAGCCGCCAGCGCCTCCGGAGCCTCCCGAGGCCCCCGGGCCTGGGGATCGTGAGGATCGGCTCCCGCAGCCCACCGAGTCTGCTACACCAACACCCCTTCATCCCCAACATCACTAGGTGACATCTTTAAGTTTTATTTCTGGCTGGGAGCGCCTTCAGGGCCGCATTATTCCCAGGCCGCGTGGGTCCGTCCCTGCGGCATGTATCCCCTTTTATTTCATGTCATTAGCTTGTCCTGTTGGGGGCGCCCCTCGGGCTGCATCATCCCCAAGCCGCCGGGCCACCCCAGCAGCATGTATCCTTCTTGCGTTTTCCTTAGGATTATGCTCTCGTTCCACCATGCTTGTTATTTGGTACCTTCTCAAGGGTGGCAGAATCTTGTGCGTTAAAGGGGGGGTGCCTGAGCATCGCGACTCAGGGCTCCTACCGGCTCTCCGGCCCTCACCCTCTGGTCTTGTCCATGGCATCGCGACCGGCTTGCCAAAGAACGGCCGAGACAAGCCCGAGAGCCGGACCCCAGTGACATAGAGTTTCATCATCCAACCCAGCCTGCGCGAAAGGGGGGTGCTCGAGCATCGCGACTCAGTGGCTCCTACCGCCTCCGCCCTCACCCTCTGGTCTTGTCCATGGCATCGCGACCTGGCTTGCCACCGACGGCCGAGACCAGCCCGAGAGCCGGAGCCGAGGACGAGAGTTGCGCCATCTAATCCAGCTTATGAAGTTAAAGGGGGTGCTCGAGCATCGCGACTCAGGGCTCCTACCGCTCTCCGCCCTCACCCTCCGGTCTTGTCCATGGCATCGCGACTGGCTTGCCAACCGACGGCCGAGACCAGCCCGAGAGCCGGGACCAAGACGAGAGCACCGCATCCGCCAAATTTGCAGGAACACACTCAAGATAAGGCCCAGAGCCAGCGCAACCTGCCTTGAGGTAGGGCTCGTGAGTCCTGCGCTGGCTCACGGGTGCCCCAACACACCTCGCGAGGCCTCTCGCGCCTCCAAAGCAACTAACGGCAGGATTAATGATCGCCACGGCGAGCTCTTGTTCCTTTTGTGGTGAACCTCGTGGTCCCTCCAAGGAGCACGAAACGACCTCGCCACGCAATCTCTAGCCGCCAAGGCACGGACCTAGCGCCGCACCAGGAAGCATTGTCCTGACCCTCGAAGATAATTCACCCTCCGGACACACTAGTCATCGCAACACCATCCCCACACTCAATGCAACCCCGTCTTAGCAACGTCGCTCTCCTTTCTCACCGAACGATGGCTGCTTGAGCGCCAAGGGGGACCCCCTGAGCATCGCGACTCAGAGGCTCTTACGGGACCTCGGGCCGCTCACCTCCTGGCCTTGACCACGGCATTGCGACCTGGCATACTAGCGACGGCTGAAGCCGCCTTGCGATTGGGACCTGTCGGCGCAGAGCACCAAGCCCTCACGAGGTCTGAAAGGAAGAAACTGAGCTAGAACGGAATGAGCATCTCGCATTGCCTCACAATAAGGATCATATTGACAAACGAAGCTACAAACATCTTACAAGCCCCCGCAGGGTACATTCTTGGCTCCTCACAGGAACAAAAGACACGAATCCTAAGGAGTCCTATCTACAAGGACCACCGCGGCAGACGCCATCATCAACAGTGGGCCACCCGGTCCGGAGCCAACCCCATCCAGATCAGGGGCGGCGACGACCTGACGAGCCCGCCCTACTCCGGGAGCGGCGCAAGCTCGGGGCTCAGAGCTGTCGCCGCCGCCTCCGGCCGCCAAGAGCTCGGGCGGAGTCGGTGGATCCTCCGCGCCTTCGCCGCCTCGAGAAGCTGCCAAGGAGTGGTCGGTCGGCCTCCGCCTCACCGCAGCAGGGGCCCCACCGCCTCCCGGGAAACACTTTCAGCCGACGACCTCCGCGTCAAGACCTTGAAGGACACCACCGGCACCGCCGACCTGTGGATCATGAAGGCGCCGCCCCGCAGACCCGGCCGACTCGCCCCAGCCTCGAGTCATGAAGACTCGCCAGGCAACATCGCGACCTCTGCCCTTGTCGTGAGGGTGCCGCAGCCGCATGCTGCAGCCAGAGTCCTGGGGCTCCTTCGCCGGACGACGGAGGCGAAGAAAGAAGGAAGACGAACCCAAGACTTAGGAGGCGCGGCGACGCTGGCACGAATCTCCCGGCAGAGCCTCGGCGTGGACTCCAGAGGGAAGACGACACCTTCGTGACTCCGGGCGTTGCCGGCTGTGCCGCGTGGCGCCAAGCGCCGCCTCCTTCAGGCCACCAATTTGCGCTGCATAAGGAAGAGGAAACCTGGTGGCGGCCGCACGCACTCAGGGCATGGGCGCCTCGGCGAAGCGCCCCGCTTTGACACTGAGAGCAAGCCGCTTTTTGGGGAGTAGGTCAGATCCTCTTGAGGAGCCTTTTCCTTCTCTTCCCTGGAGAACCGGCGGATCGGAGCCATGGCGACCAGACGAGACGAGGAAGAGGAGAAGCAGAAGGATAGACTGGAAGGGCGCGCGCCGTTCCGTACTTATGGCCGGCGAAGGCCAACCGTCGGCCTCCATGATCACCAGTCATCATGCCCAACTCTGCATGCAGGGACTTGTCGAATCCACACGGTTGCAGAGGCGCACGCGTCCAATCAACCGCCACGAGGCACCCAAGGCCGCAGGCTGTTAGGGCCCACGACGCTTCGCACTTGCCCTTTCGCCTCTGCCTGGGCTGTTCGGGCGCCCCAGGCCCGGGCTACTGTCGGTGTTCTGGGAACGGGGGTCCCCAGACTTGCGTGTCTGCGGCCTGCGGCGTGGTTCAAAGGAGGCCCAGGACAGCCCATCTTCATCAACACAAGCGCAAGACCCTCGCGAGGGGCCAGATTGCTGGGGCGGACGACCAGAGCTTCTCGTGCACGGCCTCGTTAGGTTGGCTCGTGAGGAGGCGGAGAGTTCAAGGCAGGGTACCTCGCGAGGTGCCCATGACGCAAGCCATGACGACCAAGGGTGCCAGTCGGGCGCCAGCCCGCGCAGTGTCCTCCTTTCCTCTTTGGTGCAAAGGGAGCAAGCGTAGGCGAGAGCATCAAGCAAAGGCATCCGTTTCGGTGCAACAAGACCAAGACCAGCCCCCAACGGCTGGAAGGGAGTTCTTAGAGCCCAAGCAGGCGTCATCACCAGAGCCTTTGGCAGGCGAGGACCAAGTTTAGTCAGGATAAGTGTACCCGCTGTTCCCCTTTAAAATGGCCAATTTTTGGCGCCCTTCCCGTTCAATATTTGGGAAGAGGCCCAGGGCCTTCGTCTATATAAGTTGAGCTAGCCACCATAGTAGAAAAGGGGATCTGGCTTTTGGAATCCAGAGAGAGAGATAGAGACCCGATCCTCAAGCTAGAGCAGCGGAACACCACCTAGCAGTTCATCACACCCACCAAGAATAGACCCTCGCGAGGCCGTTCTTCCCTGTACTGTTCCTCATCAGCCCAAGAGGAAATCCACCACGCCACAAACTAGAGTAGGGTATTAAACCACAACGGTGGCCCGAACTAGTATAAATCTTGTGTCTCTTGTGCTGTTCTGTTTAGTAGCTTAGGTCCCTGCGATTCGGCAAGGTACAAGAAGGTGGAAGGTTGGATCTCCGCGCGCACCCCAGTGTTCGAACCTCAAGGGTCTGCCGGAACCCGAAATCCGACAGTCGTCGCTATCGCGACGACGTCCGCCTCGACTCGTGTTACTCTAAGACAGGGTGGCAGTGGTGTCACGTGCTCCTCTAGGCATCCATCGTCGCTACCGCGACGACGTCCGCCTCGACTCGCGTTACGCTAAGACAGGGTGGCAGTGGTGTCACGTGCTCGTCTCGGCGTCCGTCATCGCTACCGCGATGACATCCGCCTCGACTTGCGTTACCCTAAGATAGATAGGGTGGCAGTGGTGTCACGTGCTCATCTCGTCGTCTGTCGTCGCTACCGCGACGACGTCCGCCTCGACTCGCGTTACGCTAAGACAGGGTGGCAGTGGTGTCACGTGCTCGTCTTGGCGTCCGTCGTCCCTACCGTGACGACGTCCGCCTCGACTTGAGTTACCCTAAGATAGATAGGGTGGCAGTGGTGTCACGTGCTCATCTCGGCGTCTGTCGTCGCTACCGCGACGACGCCCGCCGACTCGCTAAGCATTCTAAGACAGGGTGGCAGTGGTGTCACGTGCTCGTCCCGGCGTCCGTCGTCGCTACCGCGAGGACGTCCGCCTCGACTTGTGTTACGCTAAGACAGGGTGGCAGTGGTGTCACGTGCTAGTCTAGGCGTCCGTCGTCGCTACCGCGACGACGCCCGCCTCGACTCGCGTTACCCTAAGATAGACAGGGTGGCAGTGGTGTCACGTGCTCTTCTCGGCGTCCGTCATCGCTACCACGACGACGTCAGCCTCGACTCGCGTAACGCTAAGGCAGGGTGACGTGAGTCGAGGCGACGTCCGCCTCGACTCGCGTTACCCTAAGACAGGGTGGCAGTGGTGTCACGTGCTTGTCTCGGCGTGCGTCGTCGCTACCGCGAGGACGTCCGCCTCGACTCGTGTTACGCTAAGACAGGGTGGCAGTGGTGTCACGTGCTAGTCTAGGCGTCCGTCGTCGCTACGCGGACGACGCCGCCGACTTCGCGTTACCCTAAGATAGACAGGGTGGCAGTGGTGTCACGTGCTCTTCTCGGCGTCCGTCATCGCTACCGCGACGACGTTCGCCTCGACTCGCGTTACGCTAAGACAGGGTGGCAGTGGTGTCACGTGCTCGTCTCTGCATCCATCGTCGCTACCGCGACGACGTCCGCCTCGACTCGCGTTACGCTAAGACAGGGTGGCAGTGGTGTCACGTGCTTGTCTCGGCGTCCATCGTCGCTACCGCGATGACATCCGCCTCGACTTGCGTTACCCTAAGATAGATAGGGTGGAAGTGGTGTCACGTGCTCATCTCGGCGTCCGTCGTCGCTACCGCGACGACGTCTGCATCGACTCGCGTTACCCTAAGACAGGGTGGCAGTGGTGTCACGTGCTCGTCTCGGCGTCATCGCCGCTATCGCGAGGACGCGTCGCCGACTCGCCTTTACGCTAAGACATGGTGGCAGTGGTGTCACGTGCTCGTCTCGGCGTCTGTCGTCGCTACCGCGACGACGTCCGCCTCGACTCGCAAGCTACGCTAAGACAGGGTGGCAGTGGTGTCACGTGCTCGCCTCGGCGTCTGCTGTCGCGCTATCAGCGACGATGTCCGCCGACTTCGCTATGCTAAGACAGGGTGGCAGTGGTGTCACGTGCTTGTCTCGGCGTCCGCCGCCGCTACATGCGACGACGTCCGCCGACTCGCTAAGCTACGCTAAGACAGGTGGCGGTGGTGTCGCGTTGCCTCTCGGCGTCCGCCATCGCTACAGTAAATGACGTCCGCCGACTCGCGTAACCCTAAGATAGACAGGGTGGAAGTGGTGTCACGCGGCTCGTCTTGGCGTTAGTCGTCGCTACCGCGACGACGTCCTCCTCGACTTGCGTTACAATAAGACAGGGTGGCATTGGTGTCACATGCTCGTCTCGGCGTTCGTCGTCGCTATAGCGATGACGTCCGGCTCGACTCGCGTGACCCTAGGATACACAGGGTGACAGCGGTGTAACGTGCTCGTCTCGGTGTCCGTCGTCTCTACCGCGACGACGTCCGCCTCGACTCACGTTACGCTAAGGCAGGGTGGCAGTGGTGTCACGTGCTCGTCTCAGCATCCATCGTCGCTACCGCGACGACGTCCGCCTCGACTCGCGTTACGCTAAGACAGGGTGGCAGTGGTGTCACGTGCTCGTCTCGGCGTCCGTCATCGCTACCGCGATGACATCCGCCTCGACTTGCATTACCCTAAGATAGATAGGGTGGCAGTGGTGTCACGTGCTCATCTCGTCGTCTGTCGTCGCTACCGCGACGACGTCCGCCTCGACTCGCGTTACGCTAAGACAGGGTGGCAGTGGTGTCACGTGCTCGTCTTGGCGTCCGTCGTCCCTACCGTGACGACGTCCGCCTCGACTTGAGTTACCCTAAGATAGATAGGGTGGCAGTGGTGTCACGTTCTCATCTCGGCGTCTGTCGTCACTACCGCGACGACGTCCGCCTCGACTCGCGTTACCCTAAGACAGGGTGGCAGTGGTGTCACGTGCTCGTCCCGGCGTCCGTCGTCGCTACCGCGAGGACGTCCGCCTCGACTTGTGTTACGCTAAGACAGGGTGGCAGTGGTGTCACGTGCTAGTCTAGGCGTCCGTCGTCGCGCACCGCGACGACAGCCCGCCTCGACTCGCGCACTCCCTAAGATAGACAGGGTGGCAGTGGTGTCACGTGCTCTTCTCGGCGTCCATCATCGCTACCACGACGACGTCAGCCTCGACTCGCGTAACGCTAAGGCAGGGTGACGTGAGTCGAGGCGATGTCCACCTCGACTCGCGTTACCCTAAGACAGGGTGGCAGTGGTGTCACGTGCTCGTCTCGGCGTGCGTCGTCGCTACCGCGAGGACGTCCGCCTCGACTCGTGTTACGCTAAGACAGGGTGGCAGTGGTGTCACGTGCTAGTCTAGG
Source organism: Aegilops longissima (assembly GCA_021605205.1). Classification (NCBI taxonomy): domain Eukaryota; kingdom Viridiplantae; phylum Streptophyta; class Magnoliopsida; order Poales; family Poaceae; genus Aegilops; species Aegilops longissima. The sequence continues at coordinate 15,855 of JAHIAM010004400.1, read as the reverse complement.
CGTCCGTCGTCGCTACCGCGACGACGCCCGCCTCGACTCGCGTTACCCTAAGATAGACAGGGTGGCAGTGGTGTCACGTGCTCTTCTCGGCGTCCGTCATCGCTACCGCGACGACGTCCGCCTCGACTCGCGTTACGCTAAGACAGGGTGGCAGTGGTGTCACGTGCTCGTCTCTGCATCCATCGTCGCTACCGCGACGACGTCCGCGTCGACTCGCGTTACGCTAAGACAGGGTGGTAGTGGTGTCACGTGCTTGTCTCGGCGTCCATCGTCGCTACTGCGATCACATCCGCCTTGACTTGCGTTACCCTAAGATAGATAGGGTGGAAGTGGTGTCACGTGCTCATCTCGGCGTCCGTCGTCGCTACCGCGACGACGTCTGCATCGACTCGCGTTACCCTAAGACAGGGTGGCAGTGGTGTCACGTGCTCGTCTCGGCGTCTGTCATCGCTACCGCGAGGACGTCCGCCTCGACTCGCCTTACGCTAAGACATGGTGGCAGTGGTGTCACGTGCTCGTCTCGGCGTCCGTCGTCGCGCTCACGACGACGACGTCCGCCGACTTCGTGTTACGCTAAGACAGGGTGGCAGTGGTGTCACGTGCTCGCCTCGGCGTCCGTTGTCGCTACCGCGACGATGTCCGCCTCGACTCGCGTTATGCTAAGACAGGGTGGCAGTGGTGTCACGTGCTTGTCTCGGCGTCCGTCGTCGCTACTGCGACGACGTCCGCCTCGACTCGCGTTACGCTAAGACAGGGTGGCGGTGGTGTCACGTGCTCGTCTCGGCGTCCGTCGTCGCTACAGAAATGACGTCCGCCTCGACTCGCGTAACCCTAAGATAGACAGGGTGGAAGTGGTGTCACGTGCTCGTCTTGGCGTTAGTCGTCGCTACCGCGACGACGTCCGCCTCGACTTGCGTTACAATAAGACAGGGTGGCATTGGTGTCACATGCTCGTCTCGGCGTTCGTCGTCGCTATAGCGATGACGTCCGGCTCGACTCGCGTGACCCTAAGATACACAGGGTGACAGCGGTGTAACGTGCTCGTCTCGGTGTCCGTCGTCTCTACCGCGACGACGTCCGCCTCGACTCACGTTACGCTAAGGCAGGGTGGCAGTGGTGTCACGTGCTCGTCTCGGCGTCCGTCGTCGCTACCGCGACGACGTCCGCCTCGACTCGCGTAACCCTAAGATAGATAGGGTGGCCATGGTGTCACGTGCTCGTCTCGGCGTCCGTCGTCGCTACCGCGACGACGTCCACCTCGACTCGCGTTACGCTAAGACAGGGTGGCAGTGGTGTCACGTGCTCGTCTCCGCATCCATCGTTGCTAACGCGACGACGTCCGCCTCGACTCGCGTTACGCTAAGACAGGGTGGCAGTGGTGTCACGTGCTCATCATGGCGTCCATCGTCCCTACCGCGATGACGTCCGCCTCGACTAGCGTTACCCTAAGATAGATAGGGTGGCAGTGGTGTCACGTGCTCATCTCGGCGTCCGTCGTCGCTACCGCGACGACGTCCGCCTCGACTCGCGTTACCCTAAGACATGGTGGCAGTGGTGTCACGTGCTCGTCTCGGCGTCCGTCGTCGCTACCGCGAGGACGTCTGCCTCGACTCGCGTTACGCTAAGACAGGGTGGCAGTGGTGTCACGTGCTCGTCTCGGTGTCCGTCGTCGCTACCGCCACGACGTCCGCCTCGACTGGAGTTATGCTAAGACAGGGTGGCAGTGGTGTCACGTGCTCGTCTCGGCGTCCGTCGTCACTACCGCGACGACGTCCGCCTCGACTCGCGTTACGCTAAGGCAGGGTGGCGGTGGTGTACGCAGTTGTTCGGCGTCGCGTCCGCTACCGCGACGACGTCCGCCTTGACTCGCGTTACCCTAAGACAGGGTGGCAGTGGTGTCACGTGCTCATCTTGGCGTCCATCGTCCCTACCGCGACGACGTCCGCCTCGACTAGCGTTACCCTAAGATAGATAGGGTGGCAGTGGTGTCACGTGCTCGTCTCGGCGTCCGTTGTCGCTACCGCGACGATGTCCACCTCGACTCGCGTTATGCTAAGACAGGGTAGTAGTGGTGTCACGTGCTTGTCTCGGCGTCCGTCGTCGCTACTGCGACGACGTCCGCCTCGACTCGCGTTACGCTAAGTCAGGGTGGCGGTGGTGTCACGTGCTCGTCTCGGCGTCCGTCGTCGCTACAGCAATGACGTCCGCCTCGACTCGCGTAACCCTAAGATAGACAGGGTGGAAGTGGTGTCACGTGCTCGTCTTGGCGTTAGTCGTCGCTACCGCGACGACGTCCGCCTCGACTTGCGTTACAATAAGACAGGGTGGCATTGGTGTCACATGCTCGTCTCGGCGTTCGTCGTCGCTATAGCGATGACGTCCGGCTCGACTCGCGTGACCCTAAGATACACAGGGTGATAGCGGTGTAACGTGCTCGTCTCGGTGTCCGTCGTCTCTACCGCGACGACGTCCGCCTCGACTCACGTTACGCTAAGGCAGGGTGGCAGTGGTGTCACGTGCTCGTCTCGGCGTCTGGCGTCGGTACCGCGACGACGTCCGCCTCGACTCGCGTAACCCTAAGATAGATAGGGTGGCCATGGTGTCACGTGCTCGTCTCGGCGTCCGTCGTCGCTACCGCGACGACGTCCGCCTCGACTCGCGTTACGCTAAGACAGGGTGGCAGTGGTGTCACGTGCTCGTCTCGGCATCCATCGTCGCTACCGCGACGACGTCCGCCTCGACTCGCGTTACGCTAAGACAGGGTGGCAGTGGTGTCACGTGCTCGTCTTGGCGTCCGTCGTCCCTACCGCGACGACGTCCGCCTCGACTTGCGTTACCCTAAGATAGATAGGGTGGCAGTGGTGTCACGTGCTCATCTCGGCGTCCGTCGTCGCTACCGCGACGACGTCCGCCTCGACTCGCGTTACCCTAATACAAGGTGGCAGTGGTGTCACGTGCTCGTCTCGGCGTCCGTCGTCGCTACCGCGAGGACGTCCGCCTCGACTCGCGTTACGCTAAGACAGGGTGGCAGTGGTGTCACGTGCTAGTCTCGGCGTCCGTCGTCGCAACCGCGACGACGTCCGCCTCGACTCGCGTTACGCTAAGACAGGGTGGCAGTGGTGTCACGTGCTCGTCTCGACGTTCGTCGTCGCTACCGCGACGACGTCGCCTCGACTTGCGTTACGCTAAGACAGGGTGGCAGTGGTGTCACGTTCGTCTCGGCGTCCGTCGTCGCTACCGCGACGACATCCGCCTTAACTTGCGTTACCCTAAGATAGATAGGGTGGCAGTGGTTTCATGTGCTCATCTCGGCGTCCATCGTCGCTACCGCGACGAGGTCCGCCTCGACTCGCGTTACCCTAAGACAGGGTGGCAGTGGTGTCACATGCTCGTCTCGGTGTCCGTTGTCGCTACCGCGACGACGTCCGCCTCGACTCGCGTTACGCTAAGAGAGGGTGGCAGTGGTGTCACGTGCTCGTCTCGGCATCCGTCGTCCCTACCGCGACGACGTCCGCCTCGACTTTCGTTACCTAAGATAGATAGGGTGGCAGTGGTGTCACGTGCTCATCTCGGCGTCCGTCGTTGCTACCGCGACAACGACCGCCTCGACTCATGTTACCCTAAGACAGGGTGGCAGTGGTGTCACTTGCTCGTCTTGGCGTCCATCGTCGCTACCGCGACAACGTCCACCTCGACTCGCGTTACGCTAAGATAGGGTGGCAATGGTGTCACATGCTCGTCTCGGTGTCCATCGTCGCTACCGCGACGATGTCCGCCTCGACTCACGTTACTCTAAGACAGGGTGGCAGTGGTGTCACATGCTCGTCTCGTCATCCATCGTCGCTACCGCGACGACGTCCGCCTCGACTCGCGTTACGCTAAGACAGGGTGGCAGTGGTGTCACGTGCTCGTCTTGACATCCGTCGTCCCTACCGCGATGTCACGTGCTTGTCTCGGCGTAACCCTAACATAGACAGGATGGCAGCGGTGTCACGTGCTTGTCTCGCCGTCCGTCGTTGCTACCGCGACGACGTCCTCCTCGACTAGCGTTACGCTAAGACAGGGTGGCAATGGTGTCACGTGCTCATCTCGGCGTCCGTCGTCGCTACCGCGACGACGTCTGCCTCGACTCGCGTAACGCTAAGACATGGTGGCAATGGTGTCACATGCTCGTCTCGGCGTCCGTCGTCACTACCGCGATGACGTCCGCCTCGACTCGCGTTACGCTAAGACAGGGTGGCACTGGTGTCACGTGCTCGTCTTGGTGTCCGTCGTTGCTACCGCGACGACGTCCGCCTCGACTCGCGTTAAACTAAGACAGGGTGGTAGTGCTTTCACGTGCTCGTCTCGGCTTCCGTCGTTGCTACCGCGACGACGTCCGCCTTGACTCGCTTAACCCTAAGATAGACAGGGTGGCCATAGTGTCACGTGCTTGTCTCGGCGTCCGTCGTCGCTACGGGGACGACGTCCGCCTCGACTCGCTTTCGCTAAGACAGGGTGGCAGTGGTGTCACATGCTCGTCTCGTCGTCCGTTGTCGCTACCGCGATGACGTCCGCCTCGACTCGCGTTACGCTAAGACAGGGTGGCAGTGGTGTCACGTGCTTGTCTCGGCGTCCGTCGTCGCTACCACGATGACGTCCGCCTCGACTCGCGTGACCCTAAGATAGACAAGGTGGCAGCGGTGTAACGTGCTCGTCTCGGCGTCTGTAGTCTCTACCGCGACGACGTCCGCCTCGACTCACGTTACGCTAAGACAGGGTGGCAGAGGTGTCACGTGCTCGTCTCGGCGTCCGTCGTCGCTACCGCGACGACGTCCGCCTCGACTCGCGTTACGCTAAGACAGGGCGGTAATGGTGTCACGTGCTCGTTTCAGCGTCCGTCGTCGCTACCGCGACGACGTCCGCCTCGACTCGCGTTACACTAAGACAGGGTGGCAGTTGTGTCACTTGCTCGTCTTGGCGTCCATCGTCGCTACCGCGACGACGTCCGCCTCGACTCGGGTTACCCTAAGATAGACAGGGTGGCAGTGGTGTCACGTGCTCATCTCGGCGTCCGTCGTCGCTACCGCGACGACGTCCGCCTCCACTCGCGTAACGCTAAGACAGGGTGGCAATGGTGTCACGTGCTTGTCTCGGCGTCCGTCGTCGCTACCGCGACGACGTCCGCCTCGACTCGCGTTACGCTAAGACAGGGTGGCAGTGGTGTCACGTGCTCGTCTCAGCATCCATCGTCGCTACGGTGATGACGTCCGCCTCGACTCGCGTTACAATAAGACAGGGTGGTAGTGGTGTCACGTGCTCGCCCTCGGCGTCCGTCGTCGCTACCGCGATGACATCCGCCTCGACTTGTGTTACCCTAAGATAGATAGGGTGGCAGTGGTTTCATGTGCTCATCTCGGCGTCCGTCGTTGCTACCGCGATGATGTCCACCTCGACTCGCGTTACCCTAAGACAGGGTGGCAGTGGTGTCACGTGCTCGTCTCCACGTCCGTCGTCGCTACCGCGAGGACGTCCGCCTCGACTCGCGTTACGCTAAGACAGGGTGGCAGTGGCGTCACATGCTCGTCTCGGCGTCCGTCGTCGCTACCGCGACAACGTCAGCCTCGACTCGCGTTACGCTAAGATAGGGTGGCAGTGGTGTCACGTGCTCGTCTCGGCATCCGTCGTCCCTACCGCGACGACGTCCGCCTCGACTTGCGTTACCCTAAGATAGATAGGGTGGCAGTGGTGTCACGTGCTCATCTCGGCGTCTGTCATCGTTACCGCGACGACGTCCGCCTCGACTCACGTTACCCTAAGACAGGGTGGCAGTGGTGTCACTTGCTCGTCTTGGCGTCCATCGTCGCTACCGCGACGACGTCCGCCTCGACTCGCGTTACGCTAAGACAGGGTGGCAATGGTGTCACATGCTCGTCACGACATCCATCATCGCTACCGCGACGATGTCCGCCTCGACTCAAGTTACGCTAAGACAGGGTGGCAGTGGTGTCACGTGCTCGTCTCGGCATCCATCGTCGCTACCGCGACGACGTCTGCCTCGACTCGCGTTATGCTAAGACAGGGTGGTAGTGGTGTCACGTGCTCGTCTTGGCGTCCGTCGTCCCTACCGCGACGTCACGTGCTTGTCTCGGCGTAACCCTAAGATAGACAGGGTGGCAGTGGTGTCACGTGCTTGTCTCGGCGTCCGTCGTTGCTACCGCGACGACGTCCTCCTCGACTAGCGTTACGCTAAGACAGGGTGGCAATGGTGTCACGTGCTCATCTCGTCTTCTGTCGTCGCTAACGCGACGACGTCCGCCTCGACTCGTGTAACGCTAAGACATGGTGGCAATTGTGTCACATGCTCGTCTCGGCGTCCGTCGTCACTAGCACGACGACGTCCGCCTCGACTCGCGTTACGCTAAGACAGGGTGGCACTGGTGTCACGTGCTCGTCTTGGTGTCCGTCGTTGCTACCGCGACGACGTCCGCCTCGACTCGCGTTTCGCTAAGACAGGATGGCTGTGGTGCCACGTGCTCGTCTCGTCGTCCGTCGTCGCTACCGCGACGACGTCCGCCTCGACTCGCGTAACGCTAAGACAGGGTGGCAATGGTGTCGCGTGCTCGTCTCGGCGTCCGTCGTCCCTACCGTGACGACGTACGCCTCGACTCGCGTAACCCTAAGATAGACATGGTGGCAATGGTGTCACGTGCTCGTCTCGGCGTCCATCGTCTCTACCGCGACGACGTCCGCCTCGACTCACGTTACGCTAAGACAGGGTGGCAGTGGTGTCACGTGCTCGTCTCGGCGTCCATCGTCGCTACCGCGACGACGTCCGCCTCGACTCACGTTACCCTAATATAGACAGGGTGGCAGTGGTGTCACGTGCTCATCTCGGCGTCCGTCGTCGCTACCGCGATGACATCCGCCTCGACTCGCGTTACACTAAGACCGGGTGGCAGTGGTGTCACGTGCTTGTCTCGGCGTCCGTCGTCGCTACTGCGACGACGCTCGCCTCGACTCGCGTTACGCTAAGACAGGGTGGCAGTGGCGTCACGTGCTCGTCTCGGCGTCCGTCGTCGCTACAGCGATGACGTTCGCCTCAACTCGCGTAACCCAAAGATAGACAGGGTGGAAGTGGTGTCACGTGCTCGTCTTGGCGTTCGTCGTCGCTACTGCGACGACGTCCGCCTCGACTTGCATTACGATAAGAGAGGGTGGCACTGTTGTCTCGTGCTCGTCTTGGTGTCTATCGTTGCTACCGCGACGACGTCCGCCTCGACTCGCGTAACGCTAAGAGAGGGTGGCAATGGTGTCACGTGCTCGTCTCGGCGTCCGTCGTCACTACCGTGACGACGTCCGCCTCGACTCGCGTTACGCTAAGACAGGGTGGCAGTGAACACAGCACGTGCTCGCGTCTGGCTGCCGCTACCGCGACGACGTCCGCCTCGACTCGCGTAACCCTAAGATAGACAGGGTGGAAATGGTGTCACGTGCTCGTCTCGGCGTCCGTCGTCGCTACCGCGATGACGTCCGCCTCGACTAGCGTGACCATAAGATAGACAGGGTGGCAGTGGTGTAACGTGCTTGTCTCGGCGTCCATCGTCTCTACCGCGACGACGTCCGCCTCGACTCACGTTACACTAAGACAGGGTGGCAGTGGTGTCACGTGCTCGTCTCGGCGGCCATCGTCGCTACCGCGACGACGTCCGCCTCGACTCGCGATACCCTAAGATATACAGGGTGGCTGTGGTGTCATGTGCTCATCTCGGCGTCCGTCGTCGCTACCGCGACGACGTCCGCCTTGTCGTTACACTAAGACAGGGTGGCAGTGGTGTCACGTGCTTGTCTCGGTGTCCGTCGTCGCTACTGCGACGATGTTCGCCTCGACTCGCGTTACGCTAAGACAGGGTGGCAGTGGTGTCACGTGCTCGTCTCGGCATCCGTCATCGCTACAGCGATGACGTCCGCCAACTCGCGTAACCCTAAGATAGACAGGGTGGAAGTGGTGTCACATGCTCGTCTCGTCGTCCGTCGTCGCTACCGCGACGACGTCCGCCTCGACTCGCGTTACGATAAGACAGTGTGGCATTGGTTTCACGTGCTCGTCTCGGCGTCCGTCGTCGCTACCGCGATGACGTCCGCCTCGACTCGCGTGACCCTAAGATAGACAGGGTGGCAGCGGTGTAACGTGCTCGTCTCGGCGTCCATCGTCTCTACCGCGACGACGTCCTCCTCGACTCACGTTACGCTAAGACAGGGTGGCAGTGGTGTCACGTGCTCGTCTCGGCGTCCATCGTCGCTACCGCGACAACGTCCGCCTCGACTCGCGTTACCCTAAGATAGACAGGGTGGCAGTGGTGTCACGTGCTCGTCTCGGCGTCCATCGTCGCTACCGCGACGACGTCCGCCTCGGCTCGCGTTACACTAAGACTAGTTGGCAGTGGTGTCCCGTGCTTGTCTCGGCGTCCGTCGTCGCTACTGCGACGACGTTCGCCTCGACTCGCGTTACGCTAAGACAGGGTGGTAGTGGTGTCACGTGCTCGTCTCGGCGTCCGTCGTCTCTACAGCGATGACGTCCGCCTCGACTCGCGTAACTCTAAGATAGACAGGGTGGAAGTGGTGTCACGTGCTCGTCTTGGCGTTCGTCCTCGCTACCGCGACGACGTCCTCCTCGACTTGTGTTACGATAAGACAAGGTGGCATTGGTGTCACATGGTCGTCTCGGCGTTCGTCGTCGCTACCGCGACGACGTCCGCCTCGACTCGCGTGACCCTAAGATAGACAAGGTGGCAGCGGTGTAACGTGCTCGTCTCGGCGTCCGTCGTCTCTACCGCGACGACGTCCGCCTTGACTCACGTTACGCTAAGACAGGGTGGCAGTGGTGTCACGTGCTCATCTCGGCGTCCGTCGTCGCTACCGCGACGACGTCCGCCTCGACTCGCGTTACCCTAAGATAGACAGGGTGGCAGTGGTGTCACGTGCTCATCTCGGCGTCCGTCGTCGCTACCGCGACGACGTCCACCTCGAGTCGCGTTACACTAAGACAAGTTGGCAGTGGTGTCCTGTGCTTGTCTCGGCGTCCGTCGTCGCTACTGCGACGACGTTCGCCTCGACTCGCGTTACGCTAAGACAGGGTGGTAGTGGTGTCACGTGCTCGTCTCGGCGTCCGCCGCCTCTACAGTGATGACGCCCGCCGACTCGCTGTGAATCTAAGATAGACAGGTGGAAGTGGTGTCACGTGTTGTTTTGGCTTCGCTGTCGCTATCGCGACGACGTCCGCCTCGACTTGTGTTACGATAAGACAAGGTGGCATTGGTGTCACATGCTCGTCTCTGCGTTCGTCGTCGCTACCGCGACGACGTCCGCCTCGACTCGCGTGACCCTAAGATAGACAGGGTGGCAGCGGTAACGCGTTGCCTCTCGTCTCGTCCGCCGCCTCTACCGCGACGACGTCCGCCTTGACTCACGTTACGCTAAGACAGGGTGGCAGTGGTGTCACGTGCTCATCTCGGCGTCCGTCATCGCTACCGCGACGACGTCCGCCTAGACTCGCGTAACCCTAAGATAGACAGGGTGGCCATGGTGTCACGTGCTCGTCTCGGCGTTCGTCGTCGCTACCGCGACGACGTCCACCTCGACTCGCGTAACGCTAAGACAGGATGGCAATGGTGTCACGTGCTCGTCTCGGCGTCCGTCGTCGCTACCGCGACGACGTCCGCCTCGACTCGCGTTACGCTAAGACAGGGTGGCAGTGGTGTCACTTGTTCGTCTCGGCGTCCATCGTCGCTACCGCGACGACGTCCGCCTCGACTCGCGTTATGTTAAGACAGGGTGGCAGTGGTGTCACGTGCTCGTCTCGGCATCCATCATCGCTACCGCGACGACGTCCGCCTCGACTCGCGTTACGCTAAGACAGGGTGGCAGTGGTACGACGTCCGCCTCGACTCGCGTAACCCTAAGATAGATAGGGTGGACATGGTGTCACGTGCAGAACTCTGGCGTCCGCTGTCGCTACCGACGACGTCCGCCTCGAATCGCTTTAAGAAGACAGGTGGCAGCGGTGTAGTAGTTGCTCTCGGCGTCCATCGTCTCTACCGCGACGACGTCCGCCTCGACTCACATTACGCTAAGACAGGGTGGCAGTGGTGTCACGTGCTCATCTCGGCGTCCATCGTCGCTACCGCGACGACGTCCGCCTCGACTCGCGTTACCCTAAGATAGACAGGGTGGCAGTGGTGTCACGTGCTCATCTCGGCGTCCGTCGTCGCTACCGCGACGACGTCCGCCTCGACTCGCGTTACACTAAGACAAGGTGGCAGTGGTGTCCCGTGCTTGTCTCGGCGTCCGTCATCGCTACTGCGACGACGTTCGCCTCGACTCGCGTTACGCTAAGACAGGGTGGTAGTGGTGTCACGTGCTCGTCTCGGCGTCCGTCGTCTCTACAGCGATGACGTCCGCCTTGACTCGCGTAACCCTAAGATAGACAGGGTGGAAGTGGTGTCACGTGCTCGTCTTGGCGTTCGTCGTCGCTACCGCAACGACGTCCGCCTCGACTTGCGTTACGATAAGACAAGGTGGCATTGGTGTCACATGCTCGACTCGGCATTCGTCGTCGCTACCGCGACGACGTCCGCCGCGACTCGCGTGACAGGGTGGCATGCTTGTCTCGCGTTACGCTAGTGTCACGTGCTCGTCTTGGCATCCGTCGTCCCTACCGCGACGTCATGTGCTTGTCTCGGCGTAACCCTAAGATAGACAGGGTGGCAGTAGTGTCACTTGCTCATCTCGGCGTCCGTCGTCGCTACCGCGACGACGTCCGCCTAGACTCGCGTAACCCTAAGATAGACAGGGTGGCCATGGTGTCACGTGCTCGTCTCGGCGTCCGTCGTCGCTACCGCGACGACGTCCGCCTCGACTCGCGTAACGCTTAGACAGGATGGCAATGGTGTCACGTGCTCGTCTCGGCGTCCGTCGTCGCTACCGGGACGACGTCCATCTCGACTCGCGTTACGCTAAGACAAGGTGGCAGTGGTGTCACTTGTTCGTCTCAGCGTCCATCGTCGCTACCGCGACGACATCCGCCTCGACTCGCGTTACGCTAAGACAGGGTGGCAGTGGTGTCACGTGCTTGTCTAGGCGTCCGTCGTCGCTGCCGCGACGACGTCCGCCTCGACTAGCGTTACGCTAAGACAGGGTGGCAATGGTGTCACGTGCTCCTCTCGGCGTCCGTCGTCGCTACCGCGATGACGTCCGCCTCGACTCGCATAACCCTAAGACATGGTGGCAATGAATCACGTGCTTGCTCAGCGTCCGTCGTCACTACCGCGACGACGTCTCGCCGACTTCGCGTACGCTAAGACAGGGTGGCACTGGTGTCATGTGCTCGCCTCGGTGTCCGCTGCTGCTACCGCGACGACGTCCCGCCGACTCGCTTTCGCTAAGACAGGATGGCAATGGTGTCACATGCAGCGCTTCGCCGTCCGTCGTCGCTATCGCGACGACGTCCGGCTTCGACTTGCGTAACGCTAAGACAGGTGGCAATGGTGTCACGTGCTGCGCCTCGCGCCCATCATCACTACCGTGACGACGTCCGCCTCGACTCACGTTACGCTAAGAGAGGGTGGCAGTGGTGTCACGTGCTCGTCTTGGCGTCCATCGTCGCTACCGCGACTACGTCCGCCTCGACTCGCGTTTCGCTAAGACAGGGTGGCAGTGGTGTCACATGCTCGTCTCGTCGTTCATCGTCGTTACCGCGACGACGTCCGCCTCAACTCGCGTTACGATAAGACAGGGTGGCATTGGTGTCACGTGCTCGTTTCGGCGTCCGTCATCGCTACTGCGACAACGTCCGCCTCGACTCGCGTGACCCTAAGATAGACAGGGTGGCAGAGGTGTAACGTTCGTCTCGGCATCCGTCGTCTCTACCACGACGACGTCCGCCTCGACTGGCGTTAAGCTAAGACAGGGTGGCAGTGGTGTCACGTGCTCGTCTCGGCGTCCACCATCGCAACCGCGACGACGTCTGCCTCGACTTGCGTTACCCTAAGATAGACAGGGTGGCAGTGGTGTCACGTGCTCATCTGGGCGTCCGTAGTCGCTACCGCGACGACGTCCGACTCGACTCGCGTTACGCTAAGACAGGGTGGCAGTGGGAACACAGGCTGTTGTTCGCGCCCATCGCCGCCATCGCGACGACGTCCGCCTCGACTCGTGTTACGCTAAGATAGGGTGTACAGTGGTGTCACATGCTCGTCTCGGCTTCCGTCGTCGCTACCGCGACGACGTGCACCTCGACTCGCGTAACCCTAAGACAGGGTGGCAGTGGTGTCACGTGCTCGTCTCAGCGTTTGTCGTTGCTACCGCGACGATGTCCGCCTCGACTCGCGTTATGCTAAGACAGAGTGGCAGTGGTGTCACGTGCTCGTCTTAGCGTCCGTCATCGCTACCGTGACGACGTCTGCCTCGACTCGCGTTATGCTAAGACAGGGTGGCAGTGGTATCACGTGCTCGTCTTGGCGTCCGTCGTCGCTACCGCGACGACGCCCGTCTCGACTCGCGTAACCCTAAGATAGACAGGGTGGCAGTGGTGTCACGTGCTCGTCTCGGCGTCCGTCGTCGCTACCGCGACGAAGTCCACCTCGACTCGCGTTACACTAAGATAGGGTGGCAATGGTGTCACGTGCTCCTCTCGGCGTCCGTCGTCGCTTCCGCGACGACGTCCTCCTGGACTCGCGTAACGCTAAGACATGGTGGCAATGGTGTCACGTGCTCCTCACTACCGCGGCGACGTCCGCCGACTCGCTGATACGCTAAGAGAGGGTGGCACTGGTGTCACGTGCTCGCCTCGTGTCCGCTATTGCTACCGCGACGACGTCCGCCGACTCGCTTCGCTAAGACAGATGGCAGTGGAAACACGTGCTTGTCTGTCGTCCGTCGCCGCTACCGCGACGACGTCGCCGACTCGCGTAACGCCACGACAGGGTGGCAATGGTGTCACAGAAAGAAATCTCAGCGTCCGCCGTCACTACCGCGGCGACGACGCCCGCCGACTCGCTACGCTAAGACAGGGTGGCAGTGGTGTCACGTGCTCGCCTCTCGCCGTCTGTCGTCGCTACCGCGGACGAGGTCCGCCGACTCGCTTCACTAAGACAGGTGGCAGTGGTGTCACATGCTCGTTCGTTATCCGTCATCGCTATCGCGACGACGTCCGCCGACTCGCTAAGCGATAAGACAGGTGGCATTGGTGTCACGTGCTCGTTTCAGCGTCTGTCATCGCTATCACAAGACGCCTCGCCTTTGACTCCCGCGACCCTAAGATAGACAGGGTGGCAGCGGTGTCGCGTGTTGTCTCGGCGTCCGTCGCCTCTACCGCGGACGACGCCCGCCGACTCACGTGACTCTAAGGCAGGGTGGCAGGTGTCACGTGCTCGTCTCGGCGCCCATCTGCGCATCGCGACGACGTCCCGCCGACTCGCGATTACCCTAAGATAGACAGGGTGGCAGTGGTGTCACGTCCTCCTTCGGCGTCGTTGCCGCTACCGCGACGACGTCCGCCCGACTCGCGCTACGCTTAAGACAGGGTGGCAGTGAAACACGTGCTCGTTCGGCTTCGTCTGTTGCTACAAAGAACGACCTCCGCCGACTCGCGTAACCCTAAGACAGGGTGGCAGTGGTGTCACGTGCTCGCCTCGGCGTTCGTTGCTGCTACCGCGACGATGTCCGCCGACTCGCTACTATAAGACAGAGTGGCAGTGGTGTCACGTGCTCGTTTTGGCATCCGCTATCGCCATCGCGACGACGCTCACCTCGACTCGCTACGCTTAAGACAAGGTGGCAGTGGTGTCGCGTTGTTTTTGGCGTCCGTCGTCGCTATCGCGACGACGCGCCGCCTCGACTCGCGAACCCTAAGATAGACAGGTGGCAGTGGTGTCACGTGCTCGTCTCGGCGTCTGCCATCGCTACGCGATGAGTCCACCTCGACTCGCGCTACACTAAGATATGGTGGCAATGAGAACGCGCTCGTTTTGGCATCCGCTGTCGCCATCATGCGACGACGTCCGCCGACTCGCATTACGCTAAGACAAGGTGGCAGTGGTGTCACGTGCTCGTTTTATTCGTCCGTCGTCGCTATCGCGACGACGCCCGTCTCAACTCGCGTAACCCTAAGATAGACAGGGTGGCAGTGGTGTCACGTGCTCGTCTCGGCGTCCGTCGTCGCTACCGCGATGAGTCCACCTCGACTCGCGTTACGCTAAGACAGGGTGGCAGTGGTGTAACGTGCTCGTCTCGGCGTCCGTCGTCTCTACCGCGACGACGTCCACCTCGACTCGCGTAACGCTAAGACATGGTGGCAGTGGTGTCACGTGCTCGTCTCGGCATCCATCGTCGCTACCACGACGACGTCCGCCTCGACTCGCGTTACGCTAAGACAGGGTGGCAGTGGTGTCACGTGCTCGTGTTGGCGTCCGTCGTCCATACCGCGATGACGTTCGCCTCGACTCGCGTAACCCTAAGATAGATCAACGGTGGCCTGAACTAGTATAAATCTTGTGTGTCTTGTGCTGTTCTGTTTAGTAGTTTAGGTCCCTGCGATTCGGCGAGGTACGAGACGGTGGAAGGTTGGATCGCCGCGCACCCCAGTCTTCGAACCTCAAGGGTCTGCCGGATCCCAAAATCCGATATTTGGCGCGCCAGTAGGTGCGCCGAATCGCTTTTCGTCGCTTCGTTTTTTCCCGACCACCGCAACCATGTTCGACGCCTGCCGGGCTCGCTAAGCGCCGAGCCGCCCTCGCCCCCCATATCGCCTTCAGACGGGGCCTGCCGCGGGCGCCTCATCGTTTCCTCGTCACTCGCCGGGCTAACGCCGCCATCGCCCGGCAGGGAACGAAAGCAAGTGTCGCCCCAAGACCCGCCCAAGAGGCGGACGGCCGCACTACCACGCTTTTCGCCACCCCGCTGGTTCTCGTTACGCTGCGCGCTCAAGGCTCGCCATGGAGGCCCGAGCTGCACTTCATCGCGCTAACGAGCTCCTGCGCTATCGCTTCTGCCGACGACGTTTATGAAGAATGGCTCGACCGAAGTCGCCGAAGCTTCGTTCTGCTGCAGAGGCGACCCGCCCGTCTGTCTTCGCCAGACCGCACCCGCCCATGCTGGCGACGAAGCTCTCGGGCGCCGATCGCCTCCTCTCAAGACGGCGCCTGGCCCTTAAGGCGCGCGCCCTCGCCGAAACCTGTTCCGCCAGCGCCGCGCTGCAAGAGCAGAGCTGCCAAGAAGTTCTCGCCTGAAGTAGCTGCCCGAAGCGCCCCGCCCAAGACGCCAAGACCCTGCGCTGCCCCAGCCAGCGGCGCAGGAGGCCCACAAGACCAAGCTCGCCGCTCGAGGCCCCCATGCCACGGCGGGCTGCCGCTTTCACCTCCGAAGCTGTGCAAAGCATCGCGGGCCTCGCCAAATTAAGCCAGACCTGCCTCCTCGCTACGACGGCATCGCTGACCTTACGGAGTTCCTCCAGTTTCACGAGCTGGGCATCGAGGCTGCCAACGGGGATGAAAAGGTCATGGCGAATTGGTTTCCCATGGCGCTCAAGGACGGGGCCCGCACCTGGCTCCTGAATCAGGCCCCTGGCACGATCTCTTCCTAGGCCGAGATGCATACCCGCTTCATCGCCAACTTCCAAGGTACTCGCGACCGGCAACCCGCCGTGAGCGACATGCATCGAATCAAGCAGCAGCCACGGGAAGCCCTGTAAAAGTACATCCAGCGCTTCAACAATGCGCTACCAAGATCCCTGTGGTAATGGAGGAGGCCATCATCTCGCCTTTCTCCGACGGAGGCGCGACGCCAAGATGAAGGAGGAGCTGGCGATGCATGAAGATC